>ML192549.1:2454-12677 GCA_004028625.2 Cuora amboinensis
TGCAGAGGGTGTGTTTTCACAAGCCAAGCCCTTAGTACAGTTCTACTGCCCTTTACTCATACAATAAGAACAACATTTCATCCCCCCTTCCCACCACATTCAAGTGGTTTGTAACCCAATCCCAGCCAAAATCTATCACTTGGACAACACAGCTCTGTTTGCTGGATACCTAGGTAGATTAGGTGTGAATGTAAATATAATCTGGCCCTGAAGCCTTAGCCCCCAGCTCATCACTAGCTGTCAGGGAGAGCTCATTTAGACTTTGCTTACAAATCATCATTTGAAATTATTAGGTTGGCCAACATCACCGAAATGAATGCACTGACATCATAAAAAACAGCTGCATAAGGAAGCAAGGAAGCTAGTCTATGTTCATACTTTTCAAATCTATTATACTTTTTCAGATACACATATTTTATCATATACTGTATAAGCTTTTAAAGTGTGTATTAATGTTTCAGTTTAAATTCAGATTTCCAAACAGTCACTAAATTGGTATGTAACTAGCTCACAAAACCGGGGGGGGGGGGTTGGGAAAATTCAGGGGGGGTGTAGGGAAATCACTGCCCAGGCGTTCTCTCTCAGCAGCTTCTCCTTCCATATCAGCTATTTTTTGCTTTTGTTGAAGTCCTAGCCGCTGGTTTCTCACTGCAAGCATTTTCGCTGGGTCTGCTTCCTTATCCCTGGCAATTAATAGATTTTTCACTTCCCTCTCTGTAAGCACAATTCTTCCAGGCTTTTCTGTCAGGATCTTGATCAGGGGTCACTCACTGTAACTGATTTTTAACACTTAAACTCTCCAATATCAAAATTAAATTTTAACAAGCACGAGGTTCCGATCTAAAACCCAAATATCACATTCAGGGCTAGGATGACCAGACAGCAAGTGTGAAAAACCAGGAGAGGAGGTGGGGGGTAATAGGTACCTATATAAGAAATAGCCCCCCAAATCAGGACTGTCCCTATAAAATCAGAACATCTGCTCAGCCTATTCAGCATGTACCAGCATAACTGGGACCTCAATCTTGCGACTCGAACTTCCCCTGATGAACTCTAAGCAGCTCTGAGATGATGGAATCAGGACCCAAGGATCTTTTATACAATCTCACGTCCTCTTGGACAAGGTGTCCAACCCTGGTATGAGGCCGTATCCCCAGGGCTTCCTCCCTGGAGACACCATCTTCCTGGAGCCTCCCCAGGCTCAGTCCTTACTCAGCATCACAGTGTGAGAGGGAGCCCAGGTGTGATGGAGCAGGGAGCGGGGTGGATTTGACCTGGGAATGTTGCAGGGGGTTACACTGGGGATGGGGAACTTCCCTTGAAGGAAGATCCCTGATCTGTAACCTGAGCCAGGACGGGGGTTGGGAGAAGTGACACCTTCTGGCCCGGAGACTGGACAAAGGCGGGGAGGAGCTGGGGGGAGGGGGAGAGAGCTGCTGGAAGAGATTTTAGTTTCAGTTTTGTGCTGGGTGGCAGAACGCAGGGAACCCCAAGGCTGGGGTCTAAGCTCTCTGCCCCCCAGAAGGACTTGACTGAGGGGTCCTGGTTGTACCTACAAGCTCTGTTGTAGCCTGTGTTCCTATTGTCCAATAATCCTTCAGTTTTACCAGCTGGCTGAGAGTCACGGTGAATCGCAGGAAGTGGGGGTGCAGGCCCTGACTCCCCCACGCTCCGTGACACAGGTTGGTTAGCCACAGGGCTCAGTGGTGCCCCAGATCCAGGTTGTACCCCAGGGAACCTGTCACAGTAGCTGGGAGTCAGAACTTCTGGGTTCTATTCTTGGTTTTGCCTCTGGGGGATGGGGACCCTCCTCTCACTCTGAAAGCTCAGTGGCTCCTCAGAGGTTTTGAGATCCCAGCTGGCCAGCACTAGAACAGGGCCAAGCCTCATCCCTTCACCAGGGTCTCTCAGAGCACAGGGGTCGTGGGCCTTCTAAATATGACCCAGCAGCCCCATTTCATAGACTCTAGGACTGGAAGAGACCTCGAGAGGTCATCGAGTCCAGTCCCCTGCCCTCATGGCAGGACCAAATACTGTCTAGACCATCCCTGATAGACATTTCTCTAACCTGCTCTTAAATATCTCCAGAGATGGAGATTCCACAACCTCCCTAGGCAATTTATTCCAGGGTTTAACCACCCTGACAGTTAGGAACTTTTTCCTAATGTCCAACCTAAACCTCCCTTGCAGCAGTTTAAGCCCATTGCTTCTTGGCCTGTGGCTGGGGAGTCTCTGAGGCTGGACAGGGGATTAAAAGGAGCAGGCACCCCCACACCCCCACACCCCCCATTGTAACCAATGCTGGGGCTGAGCTTTCGCAATTTCCAGAGAAAGGAGAAGTTTCTCTGCTGCAGACAGACAACAAAGTGAAAGGCTCCCACGGGAAAAATGGTGCGTGGAGCCAGAACACTCGAGTCCTGACACTCAGCCCCCTGCTCTAACCACTAGACCTCATACCCCTCCCCCAGCTAGGGATAAAAACCAGAAGTCCTGATTCTCAGTCATTGTAATCACTAGATCCTATTGCTATCAAACCAGGAAGTGTGTTCGTAGCCTTTAAAGGCAACATACTATCTCGGTTCCCTTCCCTCCCCTGAGCCACCAGCCACTCACAGCGCCTGTGGCTCTTGCCACACATGTACATAAATATGATTCCTCGATACCTGTCCCCAACCTCCATGCTCTCCCGTTAGTGTCAGCGGTGGGATCAGACCGGAGTCCCAGCCGCTAACCCAGGGCCCAGGTAAGAGTCACTTCTCCTTGTTTTGGGGCAAAAACTTAGATTTGGGGAGAATGATTCTTCGCATCTCTAAATCACTGAAAGGAGATTAAACGGTGAGAGGTTCTTATGGGAGGGGCCCCAGCTGAGATCTGGGCTTTGTCGTGCCAGGCGCTGCCCAGACACAGACAGAGACAGTCCCTGCCCCATAGAAATTACAATTAAAATAGACAATAGGTGGGAGAGGAAACTGAGGCACAGGGAGGAGCAGTGACTGACCCGCTATTGTATGGTGGGTCCATGACAGATCTAGGAGTAGAACGTTCTCAGAGCAGTCGGGTAACATCAGACACTGGCTCTGCCCAGGCTGTGGTCACAAATACACACATAGATAAGACCCAATAAACAATCCAGCTATCGGAGAGGAAGCAGCAGAGGAAGCACTGGGGGTGCAGAGCTGCAGGATGGGCCGGGGGGCTCTGTAGGGGGCTCTCCCCTCGCACTCGGGGCTGATCTCTGCTTCTGGGGCTTTGCTGTTCCCAGCTGAGACATTGAACCCCGACCCTGCCCCTTGGGCCTGTGTTACCCTTCCCCACATGGCTCTTTCCCAAGGGGTCAGAATACCCCCTTGGGATCCCTGTCACACCCCAAATTGATTTGTTCCATTTCACCTCCCTGACTCTCCCTGCACATGTCAGCTCCACATAGGAACAGTCCTTCGGTCCTGCCCTGAACCTGCCCTCTGCATTGTTGTGAGCTACCGAACAGCCACGCGCCCCTCTCTAGAGGTGGCTGCATTTCACCCCTGCATTTCACATGGTCCAAAAAGCACACGGGGATAAAAATGCAACCAGTCATTGCTCCGTCGGGCCAGTCTCCGGGCTTTACTCCCTTCTGGGTAGGAAATGCTTTTACGAAGGGCTCTAGGGGTAAAATCCCTGGTCACGCAGCCGATCCCGCGGCTGGACGCCATCGCCCGGCGCAGACGAGCTGTCCCCCAGAAATGCTGCAGGTGACTCATTCCCGGCCCCTGCCCCCCCCAGGCCGGCTGAGCGCTCTGTGCTGGATGGAGATGGCCTGGGTGCTGGTCGCTGCCTTCTGCCTTCTGAGCGGTGAGTAATTCACACAGACGCGCTGCGCTGCCGCCCAGGGGGCCGGTGGGGACCGTTTCCCAGCCCTGGGAGTGCGTCTACACTGCCAGGAGGGGGCTCCGAACCGGGTTCCAGCACAGGGAAGTCCCAGCCACTCGCGCCAGCGGCTCCAATTCAAGCCTAGGGGGCGTCTGGCCTTGACCCTGACCCCGAGCGGCCGGGTCCTCACTGCTGGTTTCACCCGGTGGAGAACACGCCTGGTTCTCGGGGCAGAGTCAGCCTGGCCTAGCCCCGGCCACCCTGGGCTGAGCAGTGAGGGCCTCAGCCGCTCTCGGCCCCCGGGCTGCTGTTTGCCCTGCGCCACGTCCTGCCTCCGGGCTTCTCGCTGCCCCGGCGAGTCGGGGCGTCTCCTGGGCCGGCCTGGAGAGCTCTGCTCCCTGCCCTGCCTGTCCGCCCAGCTCCGGCCAGGCTGGGCCCTGCCCACGTCCGCACCCGGCTCCTTGTGCACAGGAAGCACCTGACCTACAATTGCCAACCCTCCAGGATTGTCCTGGAGTGTCCAGGAATTAAAGATTAATCTGTAATTAAAGACTGTCATGTGATCAGACCTTTAGGACTTTGTCCAATCAAAGTTGGCCACCCAGCCTGACCCCTTCCCAGTGGGGCTCCTCCTGCAGTCAGGGCCTCTGGCCCAAGGGTCAGAGACCCAGCTATGGAGGGGGGGCTGAACTGAGAGGGGATGAGGGGTGCACTGAGGGGTGATATGGGGGGCTGAATTGAGGGAGTTGAGGGGTGCACTGAGGGGGCTGGACTGAAGGGGGTGGCCAGGGGAGCTGAGCTGAGTGGATTTGGATTTTAAAGCCCCTGGTTTGGGGGCTGAGCTGATGCTGGCCTCTCCCGGCGGGATCTGTGCGGCAGCCCAGCCTGCGGGGCGGGTTCCCCAACTCGCTGGGGCCGGGCGCCGGTCTGATCCCCGATTCCTGTCCCCAGCAGGTGCCTACGCCCAGGAGTGGGGTGTGACACTCGCACCAGGGCCCGTTGAAAGATGGGCCGGCTCCTGCGTGACCTTCCCCTGCTCCTTCACCCACCCCGCAGGGTGGACGGTCAAGGCCGTGAGCTGGACACGGGATGGGGATCAAACCGTGTATCACTCAGACGAGGCTCGTGTCCACGCTGACTTCAAGGGGCGCGTCCGCTACCTGGGGGACCTGCAGCACAACTGCTCCCTGCGGTTGGCGGGGCTGCGCCCCAGCGATCAGGGCACCTACCGCTTCCGGTTGGAGACAGTCGGCGATGTCAAGAATAACCCATGGACGAGTGAGCCAGGACAGCGACTCCATGTCTTTGGTAATCAGGTTCCGTCCAGCAGCCCCAGTTCAACACAGGGACCTTGGATAACTTCAGATAGGACACTACACACGATTGCGCAGACACAGAGCAGGACTCGTCCCCTCCAGCAGGGGGCAGCAGGGACCCCCCCCCTTTCTGCCTTGCGCTGAAATCCAAGTGGTTACAGCTGGGAGTCAGGACTCCTGGGTTCTCTCCCCAGCTCTAGGGGAAGGGGGGGATAGTGGTTAGAGCAGGGGGGGACTGTGGGTCAGACTCCTAGGTTGTGTTGGCTAGACTAGACTGAAGGGAGGCTGGCAGATGTGTGGGAGGGGGTTGGTCTGGACTGATGGGAGAAGTTGGGGGGGGACAGAAGAGATTCAGGGGCTGGGGTGATTAATTGCTGGGCAGGGGAGAGGCTGATGTTGGTGGAGGCATCTCCAAACTCCCCTTCCCCATTTCACAGGGGAGCACTGGCCAGGCTCACTGTCACCCCCATGCTGGGAGAGGGCAGGGGGCTCAGACAGCCCCTCAACACAACATCCCCGATTGTGTTTTAAAGCCCCTGGTTTCGGGGGCTGAGCTGATTCTGGCCTCTCCCGGCGGGATCTGTGCGGCAGCCCAGCCTGCGGGGCGGGTTCCCCAACTTGCTGGGGCCAGGCACCCCTCTGATCCACAATAATTCCTGTCCCTAGCAGGTGCCTACGCCCAGGACTGGGGTGTGACATTCGCACCAGGGCCCCTTGCTGGATGGGTCGGCTCCTGCGTGACCATCCCCTGCTCCTTCACCTACCCCGCAGGGTGGACAGTCAGTGCCGTGAACTGGACACGGGACGGGGATCAAACCGTGTATCACTCAGACGAGGCTCGTGTCCACGCTGACTTCAAGGGGCGCGTCCGCTACCTGGGGGACCTGCAGCACAACTGCTCCCTGCGGGTGGCGAGGCTGCGCCCCAAAGATCGCGGCACCTACCGCTTCCGGTTCTCCGCAGCAGGCAATGGGTGCAGTGACGCATGGACGGGTCAGCCAGGACGGTGGATCAATGTCTCTGGTAACCAGGCTCTGTCCTGCACCCCCTGTTCAAGCAGGGAGCTTGGTTAACCTCAGAGAGAGCACCATGTGTGTGCACACACGGAGAGCAGGGTTCATCCCCTCCAGCAGGGGACAGCAGGGACATCGTCCCCCATTTCTGCTCTCAAATCCAAGTGGTTAGAGCTGGGAGCCAGGACTCCTGGGTTCTCTCCCCAGCTCTAGGGGAAGTCGGGGATAGTGGTTAGAGCAGGGGGGGGGGGACTGTGGGTCAGACTCCTGGGCTGTGTTGTCAGATCCGCGTCCCCGTCACTCTGTCTAACCCTTGGCCTGTGCTGAAGAGCCGCTGAGACTGACCCTGCAGCCAGCGTAATGCAGCAGGCGTGAGGGGCTCTCGGGGGAAGCCCGATAGTGGGACTGGGACCCTGCAGGACTCCCCGGCAGAACAGCGGGAGCGGGTAAAATGTGCGTTGTTGGGGGTGGGTTCAGGTGCGCAAAAAACCCATGCTGCGGAAATTGCCTTGAAAACACTAAATCTCATAAATGTATCAACAGTCGCCTACTGGGGAAATTGCTAAATATTTCTATGAGCTTCTCTTTCCTCTCCATGTTTCTCTCCCTCGCTCCAAACCTGGGGAAATGCACCGGCCCAAGTTAGATCAGAGACACGTTCCGTGAAAACATGAGTTAAAGTGTGTTTGTACCTGGTTCAAGCAAGATTTGTTTTATTCTTTTAGTGGTAAAAATTGTCTCTGAATTCCGTTGGTCTCAATCATATCTTCACCCACCGGTTTCTGCCTGTCGGTTGGTTGGTTTTTAGCAGCATGCGGAAATCTGTCTCTCTTGCAGAAACAACGAGGAGTCCCTGTGGCACCTTGGAGACTAACAAAGACTATTTGTTAGTCTCCATATATATTAAACCCACTTCATTGGATGCATGGAGTGAAAAACTCAGTATGTAGGAATATATACACACAAAGAAAATTTAATTACAGTTGAAGTGGGCTATTGTCAACAGTAGAATACCAAGGGAGGAAAAATCACTTTTGTAATGGTAATGAGGCCAATGTAATCAGGGAGGTCCATTTCAAACAGTTGACAAGAAGGTGTGAGTACCAGTAGGTAAATTAGTTTTTGTAGTGACTCATCCCTTGGTATTCTCCTGTTGAGAATAGCCCACTTCCACCTTAATTGAATTGGCTCGTTAGCACTGCCCCCTCCCACTTGGTAAGGCAACTCCCATCTTTTCATGTACGTGTGGATATACCTGCTACTGCATTTTCCACTGCGTGCATCCGATGAAGTGGGTTTTAGCCCACAAAAGCTTATGCCCAAATAAATTTGTTAGTCTCCAAGGTGCCACAAGGACTCCTCATTGTTTTTGCTGATGCAGACTAACACAGCTACCACTCTGAAACCTGTCTCTCTTGTGGGATTTACGGGATTTAAGGTTTTGTGGCTGGGAAGGGAATGAAAATGCCAAAACCAAAGCCGGGCACTTGAATAACAGGAACGGGACAGAATTCAAAACAGTCCCGCTTAGGGCTCTGGTCTGAGGCCCGATGTGTGGTGCCCCCACTGGCGGTTGCGCCCCCGCGGGCAGACCCAGCGCTCCCCGTGTCTCAGGCCAACTATTGCTGCTCTCCCCCATTGCCCCGAGCCCTCATTGCCCCGGGCAGCCGAGCTCCCAGGCTGGGCCACGCCTGCCCCCTGGGGGCTGCTCCCCGCTCTGCAGCCAGGCCACGGCCCCTGGGAAGTGCCAGCCCCAGGGCCCAGCAGGGTTCAATGGCTCCTCACCCCTCCTCTCCTCACAGCCCATCCGTGCCAGCCCTCCATGGGGCTCCGACTGGAACCGGGACCTTCCCTCACCTGCTCCGTGGGGGCCAACTGCCCCCATCACCCCTCCTGGTACGACCGAGATGGCGCGCGGCTGAGCCCAGAGCAAACCCCGGGCGGGGCTGGGGCGACCGAGCTGCGAATATCCCCGTCCCAGCTGGCCCCCGGCGCGGCGCTGAGATGCCAGGTGGATGGATACAGGGATGAGTGTGACTCTGCCCAATCCCAGCCCCTGGGGACAGGTGAGCTCTGCTGCTAGACATGGCATGGGTAGAGCAGGGGGGATGGGAGCCAGGATGCCTGGGTTCTATCCCTGACACAGGGAGGGTAGTGGATCTATGGGTGAAAGGAGGCGGGGCTGGGAATCAGGACTCCTGGGTTCTGTTCCCTCAAAAATTGTTATCTGGCTCTAGCAAATATTTTTGCCCCGTGGGACTGGACGGGGAGGGACCTGCCCCTTTGTTCAGTCCCAGGGCCTCTCTGACAAACGCTCTCCTGACTCTCGCCCTCAGTCGCCCCCAACGTGCCCAGGGTCAAGGTTCCGTGGTCGACAGGGAAGGCAGCGCTGAGGGAAGGCAACAATTTTACCCTGCGCTGCCAGGCTGCTGCCCTGCGGCCCTTCACCGGGTACGTCTGGTCCCGCGGGGACGTGTGGCTGCCAGAAGCCGGGCAGGATTTACATGTTGACAAGGCAGCCGTCTCTGACGGAGGGAGCTACGCGTGCGGGGTCTGGGTCTCCGGCCCCGGCTGGGGGTATCTGAGCCTCTCTGCGAGGGAATCGGTCGAAGTTCAGCGTAAGCAGCGAGGGCTGGCGAGAGCCTCCTCCCTCCCAGCCCCCGATACGCCCCACACGGCCTCCTGGAGCAGCCCCACATGCCCCCCCATCTCGTCCCCCCTGCTTCGCCCCACCCACCTCATAAGCCCCAGCCTCATATTCCACCCGCACCTCCTAATAACTGGGTCCGGTCAACCCCTGTGCTACTGACTCTAGGCTGGGCCTCCCTCCTCTTCTGCATCGCTCCCATGGCTGGGCCCATATGTAACAAATTCAGTTTGTGTCCTCCCTACAGCTGACCTAAGGCCCCATTCCACACTGAGCTGGGCCCTGTCCCCTCCCACCTTCCTGGGTGTCCAGCCACCTCTGTGCCAGGCCCTGCCCCTCCATCTGCCTTGTGTCTCCGGACCTCTCTGGGACAACCTCTGCCCCACCCCCCCAGCCCTCGAGCTGAATATGGGCCATACCCCATAGCACCCCTCATCTACCCCAGGCCCCCAGCTTGCTCTGGGACAGACCCTCTCCCCCCCCAAGTGCCTTGTGCTCCCAGGCCCTTCTGGGGGACCTCTGCCCCCTATCCCCATGCCACCAGTAGCCACATGGGCCAGGCCCTGCCCCTCACCCCCTGCCCTGGATCCTTCCCCCCCTCTGGTCCAGGTCCCCCCCGCCCTGTCTCTCTCCGTTCACACCCCGGGTCTCCGTCTCGCCCCGCAGACGCCCCCACAGGTGTCCGTGTTATGGCAGTGCCGGGCACCAGCCTGCAGGAAGGGGAATCGGTGACGCTAACGTGCAATTACACCAGCAGCCTCCCCGCCCCCGACTCCTATGCCTGGTACCGGGGCGGCCAGAAGCTGGAGGGATCCCAGCAGGAAATGGTGTTGAAGAGCATCACGGCGGAGCAGGCTGGGGAGTATCACTGCCAGGCCGCCAATGGGATCGGCCAGTCCCCGTCCCCCCCCATCAACATCACTGTGGGGTGTAAGTGCCGGGGACGTGTGAAAAGAGACCTCCGGGGTGGGGGAGGGACTGGGGTTGTGCCTTTGTGCCGTAGGCCCAGCGCGGGAGGGTCGTCGTGGTGATCGCGGTGGATCACGAGCTCACCAGGAGCTCCCAGCACCGCGGTGGCCAGCAGGGCTAGCGCGATCCCAGGGTGCGTGAACAGAATCGAGCAGAGAGGGGATTTACCCTCGGGATTTGGCCCTGAAGTGACCTAGGGTGAGAAACGCCAGGACTCCGTCTGTTTCACTGAACCAAGGGAAGGTGAATGGGTGACGTGAGCCCCATCTGGAAGACCCTGTGCAGAGGAGACTGAGAACGTGAGGCACAGGAACTGCTAGTCACATGATCTACCACACCGAAGACCTCCTGTGACACACCTGGAATAAGGGGATTTTGTGAGATCTTGGTTTCCAGAGCTGGCCTGGAAATGTGTTTGTTTTTCTCTCC
>SCPV02073977.1:0-15198 GCA_004028625.2 Cuora amboinensis
GTCTATAATATATAACTAAACTATTGTTGTATGTAAAGTAAATAAGGTTTTTAAAATGTTTAAGAAGCTTCATTTAAAATTAAATTAACATCCAGAGCCCCCCCGGACCGATGACCAGGACCCGGGCAGTGTGAGTGCCACTGAAAATCAGCTTGTGTGCTGCCTTCGGCACGCATGCCATAGGTTGCCTATCCCTGGTTTAGCTGATCACCATATTTGGGGTCGGGAAGGAATTTTCCTCCAGGGCAGATTGGCAGATGCCCTGGGGGGCGGGGGGTTCACCTTCCTCTGCAGCATGAGGCACGGGTCACTTGCTGGAAGATTCTCGGCATCTTGAAGTCTTTAAATCAGGATTTGAGGACTTCAGTGTCTCAGGCACAGGTTTGTTACAGGAGTGGGTGGGTGAGATTCTGTGGCCTGCATTGTGCAGGTCAGACTAGATGATCATAATGGTCCCGTCTGACCTTAAAGTCTGTGATTCTATGACAGAGGACAGAACAAGAGACAATGGGTTCAAACTACAGCACAGCAGATTTAGACTAAAACTCAGGAAAAACGTCCTGGCTGTAAGAACAGTAGGCGAATGCCACAGACGCCTCAGGGGGTCGTGGAAGCTCCTTCACTGGAGGTTTTCAAAAGGGGGCCAGCCAGCCATCTGCCTTGACTTGGATGGCTTAGTCACAACAAATTCTGCATCTGAGCAGGGGGTTAGACTAGGTCAGTGGTTCTCAACCAAGGGTCCGGGGCCCCCTGGGGGCCACGAGCAGGTTTCAGGGGCTCTGCCAAGCTGGGCCCGTGTTACACTTGCTGGGTTCTAGGGTAGAAAGCTAAAGTCCCACCACCTAGGGCTGAAGCCCAGGGCCCCGAGTCCCGCCACCCGGGGCTGAAGCTGAAGCCTAAGCAACTTAGCTTTGCCGGGCCCCCTGTGGTGTGGGGCCCCGGGCAGCTGCCCTACTTGCTGCCCCTAATACACAGCTGGCACATGGAGGTTTTATAGCACGTTGGGGGGTGGGAGGGCTCAGAAAGAAAAAGGTTGAGAACCCCTGGACGAGCTGACCCTTGCGGTCCCTTCTAGCCCTGTGGTTCTATGATTCTATGTAGCGTAGATATAAAGAGGCCTCACAAAGCATAGCTCATAGATTCAGAGATTTTAAGGTTATGGGGACCATTAAATCATCTGTTTGATCTCCTGCAGAACACAGGCCACAGGATTCATCGTGACGAAGGGCTGCTCAGCATGGGGAAGTTTACCAGCACAATCATACAGCAGTAGTTATACTGGTATAACCCCCTGGTATAATTCTGGAATAAGATCATCCACACAGGAAGTTGTTATACCAGTATAAATAAATCCCCCTCTGCAGACAAGCCCTAAAGCAGAGGCCCCAGCGTGTGAGGCTGTGCTTGGATCCAGGTGTGCCTGCTGGGAGGGGTAGTCTCTGGGGGCTGCCCCTCTATATTAAAGGTGAGGGAGCCTGCATTCTGCTCCACTTTGTGTAAATGCAGTGCCAGAGTACGTAAGAGGGTGTTCTAAAGCGGAGGGTGATAAATTGTTCTCCTTATCCATTGAGGACAGGACAAGAAGCAATGGGCCTAAATTGCAGCACAGGAGGTTTAGGTTGGACATTAGGAAAAGCTTCCTGTCAGTGATTAAGCACTGGGACAAATGGTCTAGGGAGGTTGTAAAATCTCTGTCATTGGAGGTGTTTAAGAACATGTTAGACAAATACCTGTCAGGAATGGACTGGTTATTATGTAGTCCTGCCTTTAGTGCAGGGGACTGGACTAGATGACTTCTTGAGGTCCCTTGCAGTCCTATGATTCTAGTTCATCTGCTGCTAATTCACCCACCATTCCTGAGGGGGCTTGGAGACTACTCCTAGATTCATCAATTCCAAGGCTAGAAGGGACCATCCAGTCTGACCTCCTCCATAACACAGGGCATAGCACTTCCCCACAATAATCCCGAGAGCAGATTGCTTAGGAGATAATCCAGTCTTGATTTAAAAATGGTCAGTGATGGAGAACCCACCACAACCTTGGTAAATTGTTCCAAGGCGTAATTATCCACTAGTAAAAATATATAGCTTAATTTTCCAATTTGTCTAGCTTCAACTTCCAGCCATTGCTCCTGTTAGACCTTTGTCTGCTAGACTGAAGGGCTGTTCCCCACATAGAACTAATTCCCCACACACAGTCACCCCTTAATAGACAGGTTTTCTAACCCTTTCTGTTCCTGCCCCCTCTGAAACCACGGCAGCAGGCTCAGGTCATTAGACTGCCCTGCTCCGAGTACCAGATGCTGGTTAGTTTCTGGGTCTTACAAAAGTGATCCTGGCTTGTGCAGGACATCAGTGCAGCTGAGGGTGCTCAGGACCTGGCAGGATTAGGCCCAGGATGAGGTGAGCATGTTATTCCCCTCCAGCCCAGCCCCAGCTCAGCTCAGCTCAGCCCAGCATGGCTGCCGGGGAGGAGGTGACTCACCTGCTCCCAGCCTTGTCTTTATGATGATGTCTTAAGACACACAGCAAGTGCAATGGGGGGAAGGGCAAGGAGAGGCCCCAGCAGATAGAGCCCCTGCCTGGCAGGGAGCAGGACCAGGTGACTGAGCAGCAGAGGCTGCAGCCCCAGCGCTGTACTAGAGGATTTGAAAAGCAAATCGGCAGGGACTTGGGCAGCCGCACGAACATCATCCCCCCGGCACCCTCCAGATCTGCTGAGCCAGGTGTCCCAGTGCAGCCCAGCCCAGCCCAGCCCAGCCCAGCCCAGCCCTGCACATCTGTGTGGGAGGAGGTGCAGATCCGCTGAGGATGGGCTGCATGGAGGGAACATCCTGCACTGGAGCTGGGCGGAGGGATACGGCGCCGGATACCCCAGGCAGGGCAGGATCATCAGCAAGGGTGTCGGAGCCTTCCCAAAAGTGGAAAGGCTGGGGCCCCTGCCCCTGAGGCCCCTCCCCTTCCCCTCATGGGCCCGGCCCCCCTTCACCCAGAGACTCCGCCCCAGCCAAGCCAGAAGTAGAGCCTGTCCCCCCGCCAGGGGCGGCTCTAGCAATTTCACCGCCCCAAGCAGGGCGGCACACTGCAGGGGGCGCTCTGGCAGTCGCCGGTCCCGTGGTTCCAGTGGACCTCCTGCAGACGTGCCTGCGGAGAGTCCACTGGTCCCGCGGCTCCGGTGGAGCATCCGCAGGCACGCCGGGGGGAGGCCCACCGGCCCCGCCTCCCGGCGACAGGCAGCGCGCCGCCCGCGGCATGCCGCCCCAAGCACGCGCTTGGCGCGCTGGGGTCTGGAGCCGGCCCTGCCCCCCGCATCCCAACCTGTGTGGGGTGGGGCCGATAGCAGCCCCCTGCCCCCTAGGTCTCCCGCCCAGCATGGGGTGGGGGTGAGACCAGGCTCACCACAGCTGCCTGCACAGCTCTCCCGGACCCAGCTCCAGGCAGTCCTAGGGTTGCCAGGTGTCCGTTTTTTTGACCAGAACACCCGGTCGAAAAGGGATCCTGGCGGCTCTTGTCAGCATCGCTGACTAGGCTGTTAAGTGTGATTGGCGGGGCTGGCAGGCTCCTTACCTGGCTCCGTGCAGCTCCCTGGAAGTGGCGACATATCCCTCAGCTCCTAGGTGGAGGGATGGCCATGGGGGCTCTGCATGCTGTCCATGCCCCAAGCACCGGCTCTGCAGCTCACTTTGGCCGGGAACCATGGCCAATGGGAACTGTGGGGGCGGTGCCTGCGGGCAAAGGCAATGAGTGCACACCGCACAGAGCCGCCTGGCCGCGGCTCTGCCTAGGAGTGGGAGGAACATGTCGCCACTTCCGGGAGCCCCCTGAGGTAAATACCACCCGGAGCGCACACCCCAACTGCCTGCCCCAGGCCTGAGCCCCCTCCTGCACCCAAACCCCTCTTTCCCGGCCCCACCCCAGAGCCTGCACCCGCAGCCGGAGCCCTCACCCTCTCCTGCACCCCAGCCCCGAGCCTGCACCCGCAGCCGGAGCCCTCACCCCCTCCTGCACCCACCCCCGAGCCTGCTCCCGCAGCCGGAGCCCTCACCCTCTCCTGCACCCCAGCCCCCTGAGGCGGCCTGGTGAAAATGAGCGAGCGAGTGAGGGTGGGGGAGAGTCAGCGACGGGGATGGGGGATAGAGTGAGTGGGGGCAGGGACTCGGTGAAGGCCAAGGGTGCTCGGTTTTGTGCTATTGGAAATTTGGCAACCCTAGCGGGGCCTCCGAGCTGCAGCCCAGCCATAAGAGCCCCGCAGGCAGCTGTGAAAGCTGCAGCAGACGATCCACCTGCCCGCGGTGCGGGGGGCCCGCCCAGAGCAGCCCCTGACCTGTCTCCGCCCCCCTGACGCCTCGCCTAGGGCAGGTGGCGGCTCTGCGCGGCTCCCACAACTGCCCGGGCTCCATGCTGGCCTGGCCGGGGAGTGGGGCCGCGGGCGGCAGAGGAGGGGAAGGGGGCGGGGTCTGCCCTGGCCAGGCCCGTCCACTTCCAAAAAGGGGGGGGGGCGGGGCTATGGCCTGAGTTCCCTGTAAGCTGCGCGGCCGCACCGCAGCCTATTGAGCACTGCGCAGGGGCCCAGGGAACCTGCCCGGACAGGACCTGCCATGGGGGGGGGGGGGGTGCACCTATCCGGCGCCCCAGCCTGGGAGCTGCTGCGGGGAGAGAGGGCTGGGGGTGGGGGGAGTCCCCACTGAAGTCCCAGGGCAGCCTGCACCCCAACCCCCTCATCTCTGGCCCCACCCCAGAGCCTGCACACCCAGCCGGAGCCCTCACCCGCCTGCACCACAACTCTCTGCCCCAGCCCTGAGCCCCCTCCCACACTCCGAACCCCTCGGCCCCACCCCCACCACGTGGATTTTTGTATGTGCTCCAATATGAAGGTGGCATGTCACACATCACCCCCATATTGGAGCACATAAAATCCATTCTACACATGGCTGGGAAAAATTAGAGGGAACACTGGCTATGGCCCCCATAGCCCCCCCCGATTCCGGCACCACTGATCACCAGCCGTGGTGAGAGGTAGAGAGAGCCCAGCCAGAAGGGACCCAGGCTCCTCTGTCTCAGTCGAGTATTGCAGCAATGGGGGAGTCTACACCAACAGGGGATGGCTGGGCTATGAATGGGCCCCTGCACACTGGGAGTGGGGCCAAGCTCCCCCCTGTGCCCCTTGCCTCCCCATCCATCAGAGCTGAGTACTTGTCTGGTTTGCTAATCTTCCTGCCACTGGGCCCAAATCAACCATTCATCCCCAGTGCATTCTGGGCTGCCCTGGGCCAGGGCAGGGAACTGTTTGGGAGAGATGAGATGTCTCCTGCGCCTACATCTGGATCTGCACCACGTTGAACCCAGCGCTTCCAGAGCTGGGTGGGGAAAGTGCGTCCTCAGGGCCACATGCAACCCCTGCCTTCATCTTGGGGAGCCCAGTGGCCAGGAGACTAGTCACACGTGGGCCTGGGGGGAACCTCAGGTGTTGGACATGTTCTGTGCCATCTTACACGTCTTGTTTGAAAGGGGAAGAAGCCTGCGGAGAGGCTGCCCTGGCACCAGCCCCAGCCGAGTCAGGAAGCCCACTCGAACAGCTGGATCTTCTGCATCAGGTTGGGGCGGGGGGTCAGATGGAAGCCAGGCGGGATTTGTGGATGGGTGGTGACCTGTGAATGCACCTGCCTCCTCCCTGCTTGGAAACAGGTGTGGCCAAAGCTGCCAGCCCTGTGGCCGTGCTGCCCAAGGTCTCATGCCTTGCCCTGCCTCTGCTCCATCTGCAATGTGCTGGGAGCCTGAGGCTTCCTGCTCACCAGCCACTCTAGCACAGAGCCACTCCAACCTCTGGGCCAGCTTCTCCCTGCCCGGTTGTGTCCTGGCAGCAGGGTGGGCGAGCACTGCGGAGGGGAGATGGCTCATGATGGATGGGATGGAGGGAGCCAGTCGGGACCTACTGCAGGCTACAGCTGGGAGAACCCCAGGAGCCAGTGCCCAGTGGGACTAGCTGGGGTACATCTAACTTGCGCAGGCAAAGTCCAGTCTGAGCTCAGCCCCTTCCCCAGCATGCAGGGAGCCCCCTCCCCCGGGAGCTAGCCTGCCGGCCCTGGAAGGTGGTGCTGCTGGGCGCCAGAGGAAGCCACGTGGCCACTACAGGACCACTGGCTAGGAAGGCCTATAAAAAGGGGAATGTGGACATGAGCCCAGCTCCCTCCCCGGCCCAGTGCTGCCGGGGGAGACAGGCTGATCCTGGCCGAGGTCCCGCTGCTCAGCCTGTACTGATTGTTTGTTTGGCTTCCCTCGCAGGTTTGGAAGAGGTTCACGTAGATGAGAAAACCATCAGCCCCCTGCTGGCCCTGTCTGAAGACAAGAAGACCTTGGCGTTCAGCCCCAAGAAGACAAAGTCCTATCCAGACTGCCCAGAGCGCTTCGATCACTGGCCCAACGCCTTGGGCACTCAGGCCTTCCACAAAGGGACCCACGCCTGGAGGATCCGCGTGGACCAAAGCTGCGCGTACAAATTGGGCATTTCTTATGGCTCCCTACAGCGCAAAGGGCCTGGCAACGCAGCCCGGCTGGGCTACAACCCCTTCTCCTGGGTGTTCTCGCGCTACGACAAAGAGTTCCGCTTCTCGCACAACAGCTGTCATCAGGCGGTGGAGCTAGTCAAGTGCCCCGCGCAGGTGGGCGTGCTGGTCGACTTGGATGGGGGGGAAGTGCTGTTCTACGACCCAACTGCCTGTGTCATCCTCCACTCGCACCGTGAAGCCTTTACTGCACCCATCTACCCCGTGTTTGCCGTGGCTGACCAGAGCATCTCCCTCGTTCAGTGAACGAGGCCTGGCACAGGGGCAGCAGCTCACCCGCCGGCTCTGTGCGGAAAAGGGGGAGCTTTCTGCAGGGACGCACAATTTGGCATGCCACCTGCTGGATCTTCAGTCACTCCAAGCAGCCAGGATGGGGCTGGCAGCCCGAATGCACTGACACCTATGTCCAGGGTCCCAGGGGGGCCACATGAAGACTGCTCAGTCAGGGCAAACTGCAATGAATGGGGCAGACTATCCCCCAAGCTGGAGGTTATTTCTAATAATTAGATTCACCAATCCAGCAACAAAACAGCTTCTATAATATCTTCCTGGTTACTCAGAAGCCACAAATATGTCCAGCCCTGGGCTCCCACCCAGACAGCCCAGTCAAAGATGATGAGGATTACTGAAAATCTTATTCATCATATTAAAAAGTCCTACTAAGCCCAAAAGTTCGGACACATTACCTGCCAAGTCACTGAATATTTCAGATCTTACCCAAATACACACTTACAGCCAATTCTTATTAACTAAACTAATGTTTTTTTAACAAGGAAATTGAGTACAGGTTAAAAGAGCATTATACATACAGATCTAAATAAAATTCTTAGTTTCATAGTAGAGTCGAGATGATAAACCTTAGAGTTGCACAGAGTTCTTTCAGAATTATTTCCATAGGTTATAATTAAGGCTACGATTTAGTCATGAGTATTTTTTAATAAAAGTCACAGACAGGTCATGGGCCATAACCCATGTTATTGTGACCTGTCCATGACTTTTACTAAAAATACCCCTAACTAAATCTTAGGTGCTGAGGGGTGGAGCGCTCAGCAGACATTGCTGCTCATGGGCATGGGGGTAGCTTAGGGGGCAGCTGCAGAATTCACGGAGGTCCCGGAAAGACATGGAAGCCGTGACTTCTGTGACCTCCATGAAAGACTTGCAGCCTTAGTTATAATACAGTGTCCAATATCAGGGTGAGCCAGACTGGAGCTGGAGACCTCAGTCCTGTGACTCAAACTTCCCCTGATGAAGCTTAAGCGGATCTGAGATAACAGGATCAGGGCTCAAGAATGCTTGTTATAGATCCTGGCAGTCTCTTGACAGCAGGTATTCCTTGGGCAAACAATAATGGCTTTGAAGTAGAACCTCCTATTTCCTAAGCACCACTGGTGATTAGCTGCATCGATTAACATAAGGCAACTGCCCATCTCCCGCCATTTACAGGCAGTTTACTATATACCACACAGAAATAAAGACAATGATATTACTACAGTTACAGTTCATCTCAATGAATTAACAGAATACGGTGACAGACAGGAACCGTTTGGGTACATTGTCAACCTCTAACAATATATATGTAAACACACGCACACACAATCATTATCTGCTATGATGTTGCTAAAGGTTGAACCTGGGTTAGTTATCCTGCTAGTGCTAAACCCCTTCTGGCTGAGTGTCACATACCTAAATAGGCTCAGACTTCAGCCCTGGTGCCTGCTCTGAGTTTGTTTCGTAACAGCAGTAGCCCCCTAGAATTCTTTCTAGGCAATGTAGTTGCCCTACAGGATCGGCTCACTGGCCCATCTTGTCGCGTAGTCAGCCTCTGGCTGTAGCCAAGCCCTGAAGCTTCAGAAGTGGAAACAGCCCATAATGCATCTGGCCAACTGCACAACACTGCACTTTGAGGGGAAAAATCCATCCTTCCTGACCCTTGCAAGAAATCATCTTGTGCCTTGAACCATGAGAGCTGATGACCCTGAGCTTAGCCTGCAAAACTGCAACCGTTTATTGGTCACAGAATTATGCAGTTCTTTAACACTCCAGGATTTGCCATCTTGTCCTGCTGTCTGAACTGCAACAAATTTTGCTTTGGCCTAATCCCTTTGACAATGCTCCATTGACAGTGTTGTCAGTTGGTGGCTGTGTGTGTATCCTCTCAGCGTGCTGCACCAGATCTGGCCAGGTAGCTGATACAGCAGACCTTGAGTAATGTGCCCAAGACCACCACAGACTTGGTTCGGTGGCAAAGGCACTCGGCCAGGTTTATTGTTTATGAAGCATGGTCCTAGTGGCTGGTAGACTCTTTGAGGACACACACGTATGCCTATTGTAATGGCCTCAGCTCAGTGAGTGATGGGACCTTCTACTCCCCCGAGGCCGGATAAAACAGTGCTCCTACACCCCTCCTCTTTTATACACTGACACAAACACGTTACATATTGCCCCCCCGATGTGATTAGCCACCACCCTTTACCTTGTACCTGTCAGCTTAAGCCTGCCCTTCAGGCCTTGTTTCACGTGGGGTCGGTGCGTTCCTGTTTCATCTCCCAGCATTGTGTTTACGTCTGGAATGTGCATACAGCAATACTCTGTGCCTAGCACTTCCTGGGCGTGCCTGTGTGTTTTGCCAAGGTCGTGTGTCAGACAGGGAACCTACGAACAGGCAGCTGCTGTGTAACAGGGCCTGACGCTCGCTCACTTTGCTTTATAGCAGCAGGGCTTGACTTTTGCTCACTTTAGTTCAGGCTTTAGGCCTTGTATCAGGCCCCATGCTTTGGGCTCTCTGTCTACTACATACAGCAATTAGCTCTACCGAGAGTCGAAGCCTCACATACAGTGCGGCTGCTGCAGCCAATGTGGCCTTGGGGCTCCAGGAACAGCTGTCTACTTGGGGGGCTAGTTATGCCGGACAGAAAAGAGGTGCCCTACACTGAAGCTTGAACTCAACACTGGCACGTGCAATCTGCTCAGCCTTGGTGGGGATGTGCAGTGGTTACAGCCCTAGCTGGAAATGTGGGCAAGTCGTGATTCTGACTGTGCAACACACTGGGATGAGTCCATAGCTGTGCCTCAGTTTCCCCTCTGTATGTGGGGTTGCTCTGCCAGACCTCAGAGGGGAGTGGCAAGGCTAAATTCATGGCTGCAAGAGAGGTGCGCGCAGTCTACCAAGCTGAGCGCCATAGAGAAGCCTGTCGATAATACTGTGTACAATCTGGTTCATTTCTTGGGGTGGGTTCAGGTTAGAAGTAGGGACCCTGGCCTGGGCTGGTTTCTCCCCTTTTTAAACATAAGTATCTTGATTTTTAACCCCCTGAATGTTGCATGCTCTGGGCTTGTCTAGACGACCACTTAGTTAGCAGCAAGCTGGGCTGTGCGTTTAGTTTGCCACGCACTGAAGTGCACTTTGATCTGCTCCTGTTTCAAAGTGGATCAGCAACAGGGTCACCATGGCTGGTTAGTGCGTGGCAGGGTAGTGCGGGGTAAACTGCTGCACACTAGCTGTCTAGACAAGCTCTTAGGCTGCTTTGCACAGCACCTGCTGGGGCATTGCCACACAGCTGCAAGTCCAGGCACTGGGAGCAGTGCAGCCGGCACTGCGCAGCATTGGCAAAAGCATCTGCTGAGGTTTGGGCAGCGAAAGGGCCATTGGCTAGTTTCTCTTGCCAGCCAAGCTCCCATCAGCCTCTGGGAAGCAGCAAGTGCCCTAGTGCTGGGCTGCTCTGGTTTCCAATGCTCTCCTCTATGCTGCCCACTAGTGGGTTCTGCTAAAATCCTGACTTGGAGCAGAGCTGTCAGAATCCCCAGGCCCAGTCTTTGCAGAATAGCAAGGGGGGGAATCCCATGGGATCCTCTGCCAGCATCAGGGCACAGGCACTAACTGCCCCTAGTGATGTGCCAGCTTCTACAAGAGCAGACCCTGGCAGAGGTCCCATGCAGAGAGCGCCTGTGGTGAGAGGCTGCAGGGGTGGGCAATGGCTGCCTTACAGGCCAGAGCACGAGCAACCCAAGAAGGGGGTGGTGCTGTCTGGGAAAAGGCTATTGTCAGGCAAGGGGATTCACTGAAGTCAACACACCACCCATGTTCCTCGCTGGCAGAGCCACATAGGGCGCTAGGCCAGGCCAGTTGTACCAGTGCGGGGAACGAACCTGGCCCAGAGATGGGATTTCTGCTTCTGGCTTTGTTCATTCAAGTGTGCAAGAAATGCCGTCTTTCCTTGCACTAGGAGGGGTTAACGCCTGGGCTCAGAGCTGCAATGGACAGGACACTAGGGGACATTCTGGAGATGCAAGCTCTGGTCTCCACTCTGACGTGCTGGGTGACCTTAGTCCTCATCCCTCGGTTCCCCGCTGTAGAATGACGATAATCCCCCCTCCCCCGTTAGGTGCTTTGAGAGCTATGGAAGAAAGAGGAAGAGAAGTGCTGAGTATCTGTAGCAGTTTATTGCACTGGATGACTAATGTGCTGTTGTGGATGGTGCTGGCAGGTACTTCTCACTGAGTTCAGAGGGGTTTCCTTAGGCCCTCTCTATAGCAGGACGTGCAGATACTCTTTAGGACCTGATTCACCTGGTGGAGAACCAATCCCCCCCGCAGCACAACTGATCCCTCTTTCTAGCGATGAGGTGTAAGGAATCTGGTGATCTCTGCGGAGAGGTGAGGGATTCCCCGTTAACCCTTCTCGATAACAGACAGCAAGTGGGTAAGTGAAGGCAGGACGTGCTGCTTTGGTACCTCGAGCTCCCAATTGTTTGCAGGCCCGGCCCTCATGAGCAGGAAGCTGTGCATGCCCACATCTCTGGCTGCCCTATAATCCCTCACATAACTGTCCCCCACGTGAGCCGCCTGATGTGGGGCTACCCCAGAAATGTGCAGCGCCTTCTGAAAGATCTGCTGGTCTGGCTTGGCAAAGCCAGCCTCCTCCGAGGTCAAGACAAATTCAAAGTGGTGCCTGAGGTTGCAGTGAGACAGAATCTTCTCCAGCCTCTTGTCGAAGTTGGAGATTACAGCCATACGGATGCCCAGCTGGTGGCACTGCCTCAGAGTCTCCCTGGCGCCTGGTAACAACTCCCAGTTCTGTGCACTGCAGAACTCCTGATAGAGACTTTCTGCAATGGTGGCGAGGAGCCTGTCTTCATGGACACCAGCGAGTCGGAAGGTCTGTCTGACAACATCCGCCCACCACTGCTTGGAGCTTAGCCCCTGGTTCAGGCCATAGTTGGGGAAGTGCTTGCTCTGGGCTTTGTATACCTGATGGAAAGATTTATTGAGCGCCTCAGGCTGTACATGAACTTCGTGAACTCGGGCTGCAGCAGAGTAACTCTCTCCTACTGGGTGCCGGAGCCGGAGCAGCGTGTCCTTCACGTCCCATGTCAAGAGCCGGAGCCGAAGCATTGCTTCACTGAGGCTGAGGAGCGAGGAGAACCTAGAACACCAAATCAAAGGAGAAGGATCAGACAAGCCGTAGACCCAACCCTCTTATAGGTCCAATGCCAACAGAACACTTCGCGTGGGGCAGCGAGTGACTCAAGAGATTGATTCTGGCACTGGAGCTTTTCAGCCTGGGGGGAGCCTCACAGCACCCGTGGCTCATGGGTTCAGATTCCTCCCGGGCCTGCAGTGAATGAAAATGGTTTCTATCTGATGGCTGTTCTGTAGCTTCTTTGAAGTGAATTGCTGGGTCTCAGCCAGTTCCTGCCAGATGTGTATCCATGTCACAAACCCACCATTAGCACTGACTGGCCCTCTGCTCAGAGGCTCAGCCGTAGGTGCATGGGGACTGAACTCCCCTCTCAGCCACAGAAGTGGTCCCGGCAGGTTTCAGTAGAGGCACGATGGCAGAGCAGAGCAGAGCAGGAAAGCTTGCCCTCATAGTTGCTGTGCGGTGGATACAGCGAGGCCCTCACTGCCACCGCAGTGAAGTCAGTACCGGCACCAGTACTTCAGTCACTCAAAACCGGTACGAACACAGACTCACCCCTCATGTCTAAAATGATTTAATTCATGACATTATCATGTTAGATACAGTTTTTCAATGAAGACCCTGTAGATCCTAGAACGCAGGACATTGCACCTCTTTGTTTGCAGGAGAAACTCAAACTGCTGATCTTGTACCATTTGTATTTGACTTTAATTTGTATTTCTTAACATGAAATGACAAAGCTGACCAGTATCCACAGACACAGGGTAGGGAAATTAATGCAAGAGAAATAAATGGGTAACAAGATAACCTATTTAAGACTACCAAACTCCTGTAATGAATTAGAACTCTCCTGCTCTTAAACAGGTTACAATTCAGTTTTACACCTGGGGGAATTCTACACCAAAAAAATTAAAAATTCTTCACCAAAAATAAAAAGTTCTGCATACAATATTTTAAAATTCTGCATATAATCTGCAATATAATCATGCCAGTTTCAATTATTTTGGTAATTTACTTAACTATAATACAATAGATGGAGAATGGGAGTGGGCAGTATTGGAGAAAATCCCCAACCCCCATCTAATAGTAACGTAGCTAGTTAATAGACAACAAATATATGCAGCCCTATGCTCAGTGTTACATCATAGGCAACTGAAGAGCAAGTGAGGGCTGGGGAGTCAAAGCCACAATTTATATTGGCTACTGAGCATTTACTGAGCATCTCCACAAAGGTCAGTTGCAAACAGTTCATGGAGCACATTGTGATAGGAAAATTTTTCAGTCCAAAAATTTAGACCAGTTCTAATCCCTGAAGCACCATAAACTTTTATAAGCCATACTGTCCTTTACAGCACTCTGACAATGTAAAGGAGCCTTACAACTTTTACACCTGTTTTATACTCTTGGGAAAATTCACTAAGCAGGCAGGCTGCTACGTTCGGGGACAGAGCCTGCCCCATGCCTGCCTCCGCAGAAACACCTCAAAGCCCTGCCCTTCCATGTTAGGTGGGCTGCAATAGCTAGTGAGAGGGACAGAGTCTCTCTCTCGCACGCACATCCAGCCCCTCCCTGGCGGCTCCGGTCGCCCAAACTCAGGTGCCTGTGCTGCTGGGGAGGGGCGGGTGACCAGTCTTGCAGCTTTCCTTTGCTTCCCCCATCAGAAGTCATTTTTCCGTGGGGAAACAAAGAAATCTGTGGGGGACGTGAATTCTGCATGTGCACAGTAGCACAGAATTCCCCCAGAAGCAAAGTTTGTAATTTTGCAGTATAAAAGAATGATATCACAAAATAATCAGTTTCTCTATAACGACATGAACTTTTGTGCAATTAGCCTGTATGTGAGGTGGCAGGATTATTCAGCACCAAAATAATACTCTGGAAGAAACAGCCAGACCAGTTTAGCAGGAAACCGAAATCAGAGTTAGTGGTTAGGAATTCTCTCAACATCAGACAAATGCACACCCACACAGCAGCTGTCCTGGAGAGTCTTGCAGTCTCTGCACTGAAGCCTGACTACAATTTAAGGGCAGAGTAACACACACTTGGGATAAGGATCCATTTCCTTCTGCTGTATTAAGTGATCAGTCTCAGGCCTGCTCTACACTGTGGGGTCGACCTAAGATACGGCGACTTCAACTACGCGAATAGCGTAGATAAAATCGGCGTATCTTAAGTCAATTTACCTGGCTGTGAGGACGGCGGCAAGTCGACCGCTGCTGCTCCCCCGTCGACTCCGCTTCCGCTTCTCACGAGCTGGAGTTCTGGAGTCAACGGGGAGCGTGATCGGGGATTGATTTTATCATGTCTACACTAGACGCAATAAATCGATCCCCGACAGATCAATCACTACCTGCCAATCCGGAGGGTGGTGAAGACCTGCCCTCAGAGGAAGAGGCTGCACTGACAACTCTGATGACGTCCTCTTGGCATGAGGCAGGTACATGCAAAGGCAGCAGCAGTGGGAGTTCAGTTCTGGTCTCTCTGCTGAGGCTAGTGCCTAAGGACTGTGTCCAGAGGGGCTGGAACAATTTGTAGTGGGGGAGCTGAGAGCCATTGAACCAAACTGGAAACCCTGTATGTGATGCAAACCATTCCAAGCCAGGGCGTGCTGCAGCAGCCCCCACACCTCTAGTTCCAGCACCTATGGCTGTGTCATAAAAACAGCCATACAGGGTCAGACCAAGGTCCACCTAGCCTACTACCCTGTCTTCCGACAGTGGCCAATTCCAGGTGCTTCAGAGGGAATGAACAGAACAGGGAATCATCAAGTGATCCATCCCGTCGCTCATTCCCAGCTTCTGGCAAACAGGCTAGGGACACCATCTCTGCCCCATCGTGGCTAATAGCCATTGATGGACCTATCCTCCATGAATTTATCTTGCTCTTTTTTTAACCTTGTTATAGTCGTAGCCTTCACAACATCCCCTGACAAGGAGTTCCACAGGTTGACTGTCCATTGTGTGAAGAAATACTGCCTTTTGTTTGTTTTAAACCTGCTGCCTATTAATATCATTTGGTGACTCCTAGTTCTTGTGTTATGAGAAGGAGTAAATAACACTCCCTTATTTACTTTCTCCACACCAGTCATGATTTTATAGACCTCGATCATACCCCCCTTAGTCGCCTCTTTTCCAAGCTGAAAAGTCCCAGTTTTATTAATCTCTCCTCATATGGAAGCTGTTCCATGCCCTTAATATTTTTTGTTGCCCTTTTC
>SCPV02074056.1:0-24864 GCA_004028625.2 Cuora amboinensis
CCATGATTGCTAGAAATTGTCTGTAATAAAGGTATAAAGGCTTGATGGAATTGTTTACCAGTTGAGAGACCTGTCCAGGACCCTGTGTCCTATGGCACTCTCTCCCTCCATGGTAATTACTGGAGTTATAATAAAGTATTTGATTTTGCTGCACCCAAACAAAAAGCGAGAACTAAGTTTTTCTTCGACAATTTCATTGGTAAGTGTTAGTTCATAACCTTTTCCAGAAGCTCCTTTGGTTTCAGATGGTCTCATGAGGTCACCTTCTCTTAAAGGGACAACAACCGGTTTTATTTTAAAACTGTCTCTGTAAACCATTTTCCACACCTTCAGAGAATTTGAGGGATTAATATCAATGTGTCTGGTACATATAGTTCTGTGAAAGCTCTGACTGTAACTCTTTATAAACTCAGGTAACAAGTTGATGTATCAAAAAGTGTTTTGTGGGGTTTAAAATATCTCCACATAGTAGATTTCATTGTTCTATTAAATCCCTCCACGACCCCCGCTTTGACTTCATTATTAGTAGCAAAATGGTGAACACCTGCTACTTTAATAATCTTCTTAAAGATCTGTTTACAAACTGGTTGGGGAAAAGAATTTTTAATTTTTGAGGCACACAACCATCACTTAAAATAAATTTAAAACCTTTGGATACTTCACTCTCCATTTTGTCTTTTAGGCCTAATACCTGGGCATATAGAGATAGACATTCTATTGCTGTTAAGATGTACGTAAAACCACTATTGTGTTTGGAGAACCAGTGCATATCCACCAAATCTGCCTGCCATTGTGCATCCACATCTGAAACAATGGTCTTGTTTCTTTTAAAACATATTTGAACTGGTTTGTGCAAAGTGTAAGCATCCTGGTTTGAAAGCCAAGCTGTTGCCTGTCTTGTATTCAAAGTTTTACTAGGTTTTTTGGTCACTTGAAAAAGAGGGTTTGCCTTTTCAAAGCTCCCAACCTCCCCAGGGGTGTAATCTGGTGGTAGCAGAGACTGTGTCATGGAGCCCAACATCACACTCAACTACCTGTGAGCTCAAAGACGATATAAAGACGTATGGGGATGGTGTGGATGCATACAGACCAGTGTCAGAAAAGAGACTACACCAGTTACAAAATAACCTTGTCAGACACACAACTTCAACAAGTTCAAAGATTCATTGCCACTGGCTGGCCCGAATATAAGGATTCTAAGGAACAGACAAGATGCTACTTTGCATACATGGGCAGTTAAGGAAGATAAATGGAGGTGTGATTGTCAAGCTGTGTGGCAAACAGTCAAGAAATATGGCACAAATTCCAAACTGGTTGTGTGTTCTATACTCCAATTTCACCAACCAAGTAACAAGTGTGAACTCCTCAAGCAATATAACAGCCTAAACATGGAGCCACAGACAGTCTCCTGGGTTACTCCAATCTATCTTGCTGCCCAGGCAAGCCTACCTTTGTGATAAATGGTCCCTTACACCAAAAATCACAACAAAATTCACATTACTTCCATTCCCAAAGGACCAGTCACTTACCTCAGATCTGAAACCAAAGCCAAAGCTTGCAGCCAATCCTATAATAAATTGACTAAAGATTTATTAAGTAGGAAAAAGAAATAAGAGAGTTTATATGTGTAAGCAGAGTCAGGATGAGCTCTACCCTGACATCTGGTGGTGAATTACGAGGAGTGTGGAAAAGAATTTCAGGGACTGATCGTGTTTGCATAGGCACACCCACCCCGCCTAGCATAGCCCACGGCAGCCTAAAATGGTTACTTTGACAGCTGTGGGATCCCCAATTTCTTTGTTATTGAGGCAGGAGGAATAAAGTGTTGTCACCCTGATTATGTGAATGAGGAACTATGAAACTGTTTTATGACAAAGGGTCTCACCATGAATTAAGTAGCACTCGCTAGACAAGGGACATGGGTTCCAAAACCCAGTGAATTGAAAGAGGTTGGGAATAAGTATGTGTACATCATAGTATAGGCCCCCTTTGAGAGCCTGGTATGCTGCCTCCTCCTTCTCCTTCCTTTCCTCTTTCTCCCTCTCCTTCTGCCTCTCTTTTTCCACTGTTGAGTGGCAGAGCTAATTTTGATTCTATGAGGAGTCTAGCTAGAGGCTGTTGAGCTGACTTCACTTTAGGCCAATGGTGCACCAGCACTGGGGCTCCCGTACTACGAGCTGAAATCACTAAAAGAGCTAAAATTACTGAACTGAGATCACTGAGTGCTATATTAACTAGTGGGGGAGCCTGAAGATATATTGCTAAGCGGCTGGCAGAGCAGTTTGCTGGACAGGTGGAGTGGTGAGCACAGCAGAGTGGAGCTGAGCAATATGTGGGGACAGCTGGAGGAGTGGAGCAGCATGTAGGAGGGTGGGGTGGCCCACGGAACAGCGAGTGGAGCAGAGCAGAGCAGTTTGCGGGAAAGGCTGGTGGAGTGGAGCCAGTCGTGGTGAAGGCTGCAGCAGAACTCCACGGAGAGGCGGGGCAGTTGGCCCCGGTCCACGTAAGGTGCCCCTTAACACCCTGTGTGCCCCCCCCATTTCCACCCAGGCTGAGGGGGGTAAAACTCTGCAGATAAACTCTTGAACTCTGGGGCGGCACTGACCAGGGACAGAGATTTTTGGGTTGTTGGACTTTGGGGTGATTGGACTTAAAACCCTAAGGGGAAAAGGACATTGCGAAAACTTACTTGGTGGGTCTTTTGCTCATGGTTTATGTTATAAATCCTGTTTGTGGTGTTTCCCCAATATGATGGCACATTGTTTCCCTCCTTTATTAAAAGGATTTTGCTACACTCAGACTTTGTGCTTGTGAGAGGGGAAGTATTGCCTGCTAGAGGCGCCTAGTGGGTGGTATGTAATTGTCCCAAGTCACTGGGTGGGAGCTTGAGACGGTTTTGTATGGCATTATCGAAACGGAACCTCTGGATACTGAACCCAGCCCTTGTTGCTGCCAACTCAGAGGGGCCAGAAGGGTTACATATGCAAAGTTAAAGCAGGTAAGCATGCATACACAAATGAGATGCAGTCTTAAGTTCAAAGGAAATTGAAGTTTCTATAAGTTTCTATAATATGCAAGCTTTTATGTCCTTTAGGTCTAATCCAAGCCAGGGGCAGCCGTAGACTAGTGACCAGCAACTGGCACCCTAGGTGAACCATGCAATCGGCATCCCCACTCTCAAACCCCAAAGGCAGATCTAGGCTGAGGGTTTTGGTAAACTGGGAAACATTTTTCTCCTTTTTTCCTTTTAATGTTTTTGAAGTATATTTTTTAACAGAGCCTTAATTATTTGAGTTGTCCATCCGTCCAACCAATGTTTCTGAGATCAGATAAAATAGAGACATGAAATTTTCAGAATAGATTTGTACATGACAGCTAGATGATATCAGTCCAGTTTCAAATAGAAATGCATTAAAAATTTTAATTATAATTTTTATTATTACAAATCTGAAATCATCCATTACACTATCCTGCTTTAACTGCCATTACCACCACATCCAATATAGAAATAAATAAGAAAACTCTTCAATGAACTTTAACCTGTATTTACAAAACAATCTGAATTAAAAAAAAAACAACACTGCTCTTAAAACATGACTTTTCTTGTTTTAAGTTTTGAAAATTCAGTCACTAGTTCTTTTAGATCCAGTTTTCCAGCTATTTCATGCTCTATTGACATTGTGGCAAGTCCAACAAGTCTCTCTTGCACCATTGTTGAACACAGATATATTTTTATCAATTTTAACTTTGAGAAGCTACATTCCCCACTAGCTACAGAAACTACCAAAGTTAAAAGAATGCGCAGAGCTATACAAATGTTTGGAAAAAACTGTCTGAGAGTTTATTTTCACAAACAAACTTCACTACTTCTTCAGGATTGGAATGTTTCTTAAATTGTCTTTAAAAAGCCTGAAGCTCATTTACACAAATCTTTAGCATCAATGTCTTTTGAATTCTCAGGAGTCGATGCCGACTCCAGTTTTATACAAAATTCTCATTTTTTTGCTGTTTTCTTTTATAAGCTATGGATATCATATAGAAAGCCAAATACTGACTCTAGCTGCTGCATCTGTTGAAATCTTTTGTCAACCGAGTGAATAGCAGTATCAAGGACTGCGAAGTAAAAATTCACTTTAAACTTTTGTTTTGGGTTCTGAATGGGTGTGTCTCAGCCTTCATATGAAAACTGCTGTTTCTTTTGCCGAATGCGAACTGGTTCTGGTTCAAATTATGTCGGAAAGTCTGTTTTTTCAGCAAGCTCAAGAGAATCTACCAGTGTTCTTTCTAACCCTTCATCACTTCTGAATTCCTCCAGAATATTTTTAATTTGCTGCAGTTTTGAATAGCAGAATGTATGTTCAAGTTCTTTTCCTGAAGCTGCTTACTAGTGAGGTTAATGTTGAAAAGGATATTATACCACAAAATGAGTGAAGTCACAAATTTGAACTTGGAAAGGCCATTTGCAAGAGCTTCTGCATCTGAACGTGTCATATTGCCAGTTGATTCAGTAAAGGTAGTGTCATCAGAAATTTCAGTTAAGGCATTATAAATGTTTCCAGGGTCATAGTGAAGAGGCTTCAAAGCATCAATGCGAGACTCCCATCTTGTCTGATTAAGTGGTTTCACAGTTAGAGAATTCACATGGCAAGTCAGAATCTCCCAACAGCATGTTGAGCCTGAGAAAGACACATAAACATGTTGCACCAGGTCAAAGAACCTGCTTGCCTCCAAACAGCATCTAGCAGCATCACTGACAACCAAATTCAGAGAATGCGCACTACAAGGAATGAAAAACCCTGGGATTGATTTCCATCATTCTCCTTTGCACACCATTGTCTTTACCCTTCATATTATTCCCATTATAATAGCCTTGGCCATGTGAGTTTTCAACAGCTAATGACATTGCTTCAAGCTCTTGTAGAATAGTTTCAGTCATAAATGCTCCAGTCGTCTCCTTCAGTGGTACGAAACCCAAAAAATGTTCCTTTATGAGCACTTCAACATTATCTTCATCTGCAGACTTTTCCATATCTGCAAAATGAATGTTCATCGTCATTTGTTCAACATGACTCACATGATGTACAGTCCAGTATTATTGAAAAGTATTTTGCAGAATGGGCAGCTTCTACAATTTTCTTTTTAATGGCATTTGCTAGGATTTGAATCAGTTCATTCTGCATATTTTTCATAAGTAATGAACCTGTGTTTCATGATCAGTTATTTTACGTAGATGCTCCTTTGTGACTGGATCAAACAAAGGTAGGTATTCAACAGATTTTAAAAAGTTTCCATTATGGGGAATGTGTCATTTTTCATTTCAACCGCAATCACGGAATGTTAAATTTTGCCCACCGAGAACTCGCACTAAAGCAATCAGATGCTTTAATATTTGTTGCCAATATTCTCCTTTTTCCTTGATCACACGTAAATTTTCTTCAATAGTTTTTCCTTTTTTCAATTGTAATTCAAGTTCTTTCCAATTTTGAAAACATTCCAAATGTTCTGTACTTCTTTCCTGTGAAGAGAGAATTGAAGATATGTTTTTCTAGTCCTTCAAACCATTTTCAGTGAGTGATGTACCAATTGCTGGATTTCTAAACAACTTGCAGCAAAAGCAAAACACAGAGTCCTTCAACACTGAACATTGTAACCAGTTTCGATGAATTTCTTCCCCATTAATGAGTTTCCTCTTGTAATGCTGAGCAGAGAATTTTCTTTTATTTCCATCCTTAGGGAAGGGAAATTCATGAACTTGTTCAGGTCCATGTTCCATGAGAATTTGCCGCACACAATGTCATCACATCTGGGCCATGAAGCTGGGTCTCTATACTGTAACTTGTTTGTAACTTCCTCATCCTTTCTTCCTTCTACTTCATTTACTTCAATTTCTGCATGTGTCTCTGAAGGTGAATACATTCTCTCCACTTTCATATCCCTCTGATGCTCTGAGCTGCCTTCATCTAGAAGTAAGTTTCCATCATCTTTAGTTTCCAAACTACCTTTTTTGTGGATGTGAGCTACCCTCATCTCGAAGTAATATACCTTCATCTTGATGTTCCAAACTGTTTCCATGCGGATGTGAGCTAACCTCCTCACCAAGTAAAATTCCTTCATCTGGATGCTGTGAACTGCTTCTGTCTTTATTTGGATTAAAGAGAAGATATTTCAGGAAGGATCCCTGCTGTTTTGCTTGGTCCTTTTCCTTCTCAGCCATTCATTACGATACTCAGCTCCTGAGGGTTTTCTTTTTCCTCTTTCTGCCACGGGGCATTTGAATATTGGTATGTACTGTGCTCCCGACTACAAGCATTATAGCGTTAAAGATGGCTGACACATCCACCACATAGTTGGTGATTTAAACCACATTGCAGCCATCCCAACATGTCTTTTCACTGCTTAAAGGTTCAGTGATTAGTAACATACACTCTCACCTATTAAAACAGTTACAGCATTTACACCGAAACAAAACAACCTTTTTCAACATTATAACCCGACACCGGTTGTTTGGAAAGTAATCCCCTTCCTCATGGTTACCCGCTTGGAGTGTGACATCATCACTTTCGTTGTCTATTAAGTGTTAACACTATTACTTTTCTTTAATGGATCTGTAAGCATGTGGACTCACCCCTGCGACACCTCCTGCTGGTTGTCCTCAGGAATTAACTCTGTCAGCCTTGGAGCGCCCGGTTCAGGCCAGTATCTCGCAGCCACTGCTGGCCCCCGTGTCTCTCCCAGGACCCTGGTGCCCCTTTAACTGGGTGCTGCCCCCATGACAACCCCCCAGTTCTGGATCTCCCCCTCCCAAGGGAACCCCCACCCACTATCCCCACTTTGCCTCAGTCTTGGCTACTGCCCAGTCTCCATCTAGCCCCCGTTAACTGGGGCAGACTGCAGTATCAGCCACTCATCACAGGCAAAGGGTTTTGGACCTGCTGCTTCTGGCTAGCCTACCCATGGGCTGCCTCCTGCAACCCAAGTATCCATTGGGCCTTACCCCAGGCCTGCAGCCTGGGGCTTTCCCCAGCCCTGCTCCACACTAGGCACTTGGTTAAGCTCCCGGCAGCCAGGCCCATCCCTTTCTGAATGCAGAGAAAGACTAGTCAGCTTCTGGCTGCCCTGGCCTTCTTATAAGGCCCAGTTAATCAGGGTATGGCTACACTTGCAGCTGTACAGCGCTGGGAGTTAAACCTGTCTTCATATAGCTGAGCAGGGAAAGCGCTGCAGTCTGTCCACACTGACAGCTGCCAGCACACTGTCGTGGTCACATTTACAGCATCTGCAGTGGCATTGGGAGCGGTACATTATGGGCAGCTATCCCAGCGTTCAAGTGGCTGCAACGTGCTTTTCAAAAGGAGGGGGTGGGGTGGAGCATGACAGGGAGCGCGGGGGGAGAGAGAGAGTGGGTTTTTGGAGCCAACACTGTGTCAGCAGCTGCCTTGCAAGTTCCGACCCCCTCCCCCAACCCCTCTCTCACTCACTAAATGCAAATAACCCTCTTTGTTTTTTTCCTCACAGACCAGATAAGCAGCTGCTCTGAAATGGACCCCCTGTCTCCCCCCACTACACTGCTTCTCTCCTCAAATCCCTTCCTTCCCCAAGCAAACACTAGCAAAGGGAGCTCCCTGCCTCTGCTCATTCACAGCAAACAGGGGCTGTGTTTGTTTTTTTGATAAGCAGGTCCCGGAGCTCAGAGTTCACAACAAAACAAAGAGTGTAATCTTTACTTAAAAGCATTATAGGAAGCTTCTGGAGGTCAGTTACAGCGTAGTAAGATTATTCCCTATTGGCACCCCAGCACTGCATCAGCAGCGCTGTTCTCTTTATTCCTCTCATGGAGGTGGAGTACAAGCAGCGCTGTAGCCAGGGAGATACAGCGCTGTATGTGCCTTGCCAGTGTGGATGGGGAGTGAGTTACAGCGCTGTAACTCTCAAGTGTAGCCAAGGTCTTAGTTTGGGGCATGGCCCCAGCAGCAGCCACTTCCCCCAATCAGCTGGGGTTTCGCTCCCTCCCCCAGCCCAAGCCCTCTGCAGGGATTTTCCAACCCCTTCAGGACTGGAGCAGGTGCTCACCCCACTGCAGGACCTTATTTATTACACATCAACCAGTTATAGCAAAGAAAAGTTCATAATTATACAGCCCTATAATAACGCTAAGGTTTAATAACACTTAAAGATACTCACATTTTGAATTTATAATGCTGAAAGACATTATTCCTTATTCTTTAGCACCAAGAAACAACAATTTTCCACAGTATTCACTCAATTCTTAACCATCTACCTGCGAAGTGTTAAAATGTCCGTTTGACGTGTATCAACTCACGATATCTCTGCTCTACATGAATTTCCGGCTATGCGACCTTGATGTATATTTGAGTTAGGTGTCACTAGCATTGCAGCTCTTGCTGCTGGAGGATGTGTTTCATTGTGGCTGAGTTATTGCTTATTAAAATTGCAGAGTGGGTCATCTTGATCCTATGTCGCAAATTGAAAAAAAAATCACTAAAATATTATTTATTTTTGAAGTAAATAAAAGATGACATATTAATAAATTCTCATAAATGTAGAGAAATGAATTATAATTCATATTCCCTCCGTATGTGCATGGGAATTGAAATAATGACATCTTCATTATTTTATTTGTATTTTTTTCATCTTTTTCCTCTTTTTTTTAATTGAATTTTTTTCCTCGAATTTGGCACCCCATTTAACCTGGCACCCTAGGCAACTGCTTAGTCCACCTATATGGATGGGCTGCCCTGATCCAAGCTAAGTAGCTGGGGACCCCTTGCTTATGCTTAGAGATTGTTGCCATCCAGAGTTCAAGCTGCATACGGATAATAATTTTTCTTGATAGGGACTTTTAGCTCCTTCCACCCAGAGCCAAGCTGATGGCATGAGCCACTTCACAGATGTGCGGGGGACCAATCAACCAAGTCTCCTGTCTACTGATGTTCCAGAATGGCCTGTCTGATGCCTTTAGGCCTTCTTTTATTGGGAAGAAGACAACATCTTTGTGATTCTCTAGTATTTCACACTTCCTCATACTTCTCTCCTGACTGAGGTTTTCCAGTTTCATAGCAAACAGTTTTATGGTTGCAGAGCAAACACTTAAATATCACCTTATCACTTGGAATACAGATATTGTAAGTGAGATTAATACATGCAGCAACTTGCAAGCATTTCATAAATTCTACTGTGTACAAGGTGTACTTGACAGATTCAGACTGAACTGTCTGAGGTGTCATATATGGGGAAGCAATTCACAAACTCCATTCATGCCCTGGAACCTCAGACATGCTGAGCGGCCCCAGCTCCCATTGAAACTTTGAAAAATCAGGCCATGAGCCATTCCTGCTGGGAGGTGCTGGGGACCTCTGACCCAGAACCTGTGCCAGGAGGAATCCCCAGCTTTCCTAGTTAGTGAAGTCCAGTGTAAGAGGAAGCTGCCAATGGCTCCCTGAGGGGGGCTGACTTCTCTCTTGGGATTTGTGGTGCGGGTTTACTTTAAAATACCCTCCCTTGGTGCTGACAGTCTGGCCAGGGCCACCCAGAGGATTCAGGGGGCCTGGGGTCTTCGGCTGCTGGGGACCCCCGCCACCGAATTGCTGCCGAAGACCTGGAGCGGAAGAAGCTCTGGGGGGCCCCAGAGCGAGTGAAGGACCCTGCTCCAGTGGCCCTGAAAAACTCTTGTGGGGGCCCTTGTGGGACCTGGGACAAATTGCCCCACTTGTGCCCCCCTCTGGGCAACCCTGAGTCTGGATGACTCCATCTAGTGTCTAATTTTCAGTTCCTGGTTTATTACACTGGTGGTAGCACACTAAACATAAGGCTGAGACCAGCTTCCAGTTTAATAGCTGGTCTTTTAAGTAAGTGCTATAATCCAAATGTCGGTTTGGGTTGTCTTGAAAACTGCTGTGCCTCATGGAGGTCTAGGGTAATGTTTGTTGGCAGATGTTTGTTTGCATGGGTGGTGTTTTTGCGTGCTGCACTGGCTTTGGCCAGATAGCTGGTACAGCAAACCTTGATTGAACTGCCCAATAAGACCACAAAACCCATTTTAGTAGCGAAGGCACCCAGCCAGGTTTATTGCTAATAAAGCATGGTCCTAACTCCCTAGATCAATGTCGACAGTCACACTAGCTCATGTATGCCAGTGACAATGGACACAGCTCAGTCAGTGGTGGGACTTTTCACTATTCCCTAGGCTGAACGAACCGCCAAAGCGAGGTACTTTAACATCTAGATACTAAGACAAACCATGGACAGCGGGTAGATCACCCCTTCGGGGAAGCTAGGCCCTGACTTTGCCCCTTCCACCCATTCCCACCCACCCCCCACCATGGCCAGAGTAGCCCAGGCCTGGCTGGAGGCCCAAGCACCCCCCACCCACCTGTCCGGAGGTGCCTCATGCCCCCACCTGCCTGGAGGAGCCCCCAGGCAGCTGCACCGTGCCCCCCAAGACCTCAAGCTGCTGCAGGGAAAAGCATCTCTCAGATGCTCCTCCGGAAGACACTTTTGATATGCCACATGCAGATTCCAGGGAGGATGAGGAGATGGTATTTGCTACTCAGCTTCCTGGGTTCATCAGTAATCTCTCTGGAGTTCAGAGAGAGATGATTGATGGACCTAGGAAGCTGAATAGCACATACCACCTCCTCAGCCGTCCCAGAACCTGCATGGGGCATAATAAACCAAAAACATCCCCTGTCAAACCTGCAACCGGGCGTCGGGTGGCTGTGGAGTGCCAGGGGAGGCTCTGCCTCCCCTGACCTATTATACCCACCACCCATGAAACAAACAATTTGAGATAAAGAATGTATTGTGACAAAATTCCTCCTTTACCCTTGGTGGGTCCTGCGCTTATTGGCAGATTTGCTCACCTCAGTGATCTTCCCCACAGTCTGGGTCAACTCCTCCTGTGTCTGATAACGCTTGTACTCCTTAGTCCTCCAGCAGCTCTCACTCTCAGCTCCTTGTGCCTCTTGCTCCCAGCTCCCCATGCACACTTCCTCTCCTCTGGCTCCCCCTCACCTGACTGGAGTGAGCTCCTTTTTAAACCCAGGTGCCCTGATTAGCCTGCCTTGATTGGCTGCAGGTGTTCTAATCAGGTTCCTGATTACTCTAGTGCAGCCCCTGCTCTGGTCACTGGGAACAGAAAACTACTCATCCAGTGACCAGTATATTTGCCCTCTACCAGACTCCTGTATCCTCTGGGCGGCGTCCACTGGCTCCCTTGATGCCTTCGAGGAGCAGTGGGCGTTGTCCGGGGTTCTCTGCTCGGTGTCCCCATCAGGTTCCCTTCATTTAGCCCTATGACCTCACACCCAATCTTGTTTTTTTTCATTTGTTGTCCCACATAATTAGTTGGTATCACAGACCTGTGGGTCCTCCCCTTAGGCTGGGGGGAGGTCCTAATACCAAATAGGACCAGACTCCTGTACCCCACTGGTTTGGGTCTGTCACAGTATATACCCCTTTATGCATTTCATGTCATGTTTGTTACTTCCCCATGTACTTTTACTCCTGATGTTTTATACAAGATATCACCATTCATCACTTTTGTCAAGCCATTTTATTATATGCTTGGTTGCGGTATTCTTGTGATGGCCTGCCGGAATGTGGTTATTTAGTGTGTTTTAGCAATGCTAGCAATATTGGTGCCAAGTTTGTGTACCAGACACTGAGTTGCAGGCAACCATCTGTTTTCGACAGGGCCTGACTCTTTGCTCAGAGCATAACTGTTGCTGACTTTTGTTCAGGCCTCCAGCCTTGCACCAGGCCCATGCTTAAAGCTATTTCTTTTTACTACAGTGTCAATGGTCCACATTTAAGGTTATTTGAGCAGGGGTTCCCAAGATAAAGAGCCCCACACTTCCCCTGCCCCAAAAAAGTGACAGTAACTTTTCTGGTTCTTAAATTTTTGCACAAACCTGAGATTCAGGCTATGGCTCTGATCCTCCCCAAACTACTTTCTGCTGGTTGGGATTGAGCTCAGCTAATGTCCGGCACCCACTGTCCCATTGGGGAAGCAACACTGGAGAAATTACTAGGGATTAAAGTTAGCTCTTGTTGCTGGCTCAGGCTTGAGTGACAGGCTGCAGAGACACAGGGCTGCTACTCTGTGGCAGATAAAAGTGTGTAGATGTGCAGCTGATGTCAGAGTCACTGGGTAGCTCAAGGCACCAGGCTGTAGGCATCAGACCAGTGCAACTACCCAGAGACTATAACTTTGATTCCATCCCCTGGCACTGTGCTGAGCCTGACTGTCTGCCGTGTACGTTATTACTCGGCCTGCTTCAGGAAATGGGCACCTGTTGTAAGTTTTGCCTGCAAGACAGAGCTTTGTCATTAAGATCCGATATTTCAAAGTGCTGTAAAATCCCCCTGCAAACTCGGATTACTTCAAGTATTGTTGTATCACATTAGGGCCAGGGGTATTAGTGGTTCAAGATGGGGGCATTTAGTTAAAGTATTCCTCAGATATAGCCCTCCTTCCCATAAAGAGCTGATTTTAACAAGACAAGTGCTGTAAAATCCATGAGCACATGAGGCTCTAGTAACTGATGGAAGATCACTAATATTGTCTTGTCTGTTCTCTTCTCTCCATCTCAACCCATTTCACTTTCCCACCTTCTCTGTGACACTCCCCGCCCCATCCTCCTCCTTTCACCTCATTCTGCGCATGTCAAGAGCTGATCCTTGACGCAAGAGGACCAGCCATCAACAAGACACAGACAGCCATGGCCTCAGCAGCTCTCATAGGGAAAGAGTTAGATGAAGCCATTTGTTCCATCCCCATGGACCATCTGACAGAGCCCGTGAGTATAGACTGTGGCAGTGCTTAATTTGTGCCAGGGCTTGCCAGGACTTCCCAGCACCTCTGGGCCTGGCAGTTCAGAGCCCCGGCACCTTTGGGCCTGGGCAGTTCAGAGTCCCGTTCCCTCTGGGCCTGGCATTTCAGAGCCCCGGCCCCTCTGGGCCTGGCAGTTCAGAGCCCCAGCCCCTTTTGGCTTGCCACGTCAGTTATGAATACAAAAAAAATTGCTTGAGCCCCAGCACCTCTTTCATTACAAATGAAGCACTGGACTGTGGGAACAACTTCTACTGAGCCTGCATTACCCAATACAGTAAGCAAAGGTACCCTGAATTGGGCACCAAATTCCTCTGTCCCCAGTACTGAGTGCCATTCCAGAAAGAGGCCTTCAGAGCCAACAGGCAGCTGGCCAATTTGTAGAGAAAGCATCAAACAACTAATGTTACAGCCCAGGAAAGTGCAGGACAGAGAAGCCATCTGTGTGGTTTACAGGTCGTCTTGGGCTCCCTGAGCTCATGCTGTGCTCCCTATAGAGGAGGCGGTGGAAATCACTGCTGCTCTTGGTGAAGGAACCTCATAAAGGCCCCATTGTGTCTCTCCCCAGAGCTGGCTGCTGGGGATGAGGGGGAACTCACACAGTTTAAGGGATGTGGATCTAGGGATCCAGGTGATGCCAGGATGGGCAGTGAAGGGTCCAGCTGCCTCCCAGACCCCCTGCCAGCCCGGGCAGTGAAGAGTGGAGCCAGCAGCCTCCATCTCTCTGCCAGGCAGGGCATCCAGTGTGAGGTCACCACAGCCACCTTAGGGCATCTGAATGGGGGAAACGAGGGCTTGTGTCCTTCAGTGTTTGGGTGAGGCTGGAGGGTTGGCTCAGACAGTGGGGTTGGGGTTTGTTTGCTACTTTGCAATATCAGGAAGGAAACACCTTGGATTCTCCATTTCATGGAGGCCCAGGCGCATCCCAGAGGGGCTTTACCCAGCGTGAGCATGTGTGCATGTGTGTGTGTTTCTTTACTAAGCATGTGTGTGTGTGTGGCGGGGGGCGGGGTGAGGCTTTGTGAGGGAGGGTTGTTTGAGGAGCAGCCCAAAGGGGAGAGGAGGTGGAACCTGTGTGAGCAGGAGAGGGAGGTATATCCAGTTTGGGACATGGGGAGCTGTCCTAAGATGAGTGACATCCCCAAACAACTGAAAGATGAGGCAATGGGGGAAGGGGCATAGAGAAGGGGGCCAGAATCTGGGCTGTAGGGTGACTGCTTTGTGCTGCCCCATAAAGACAAAGATCTGCCACCATCCTGATGCCTCCCCTGCCCTGGTGAGTGCAAGGGGCTGCAGGGCCAGGGCTGGGCTTAGCATCCATAAATTTCAGCTAAACTCCTGCATCTCTGAGAGCTCTGAGTGCGGCAGCCGAGTGGGAAAGAGTCTCCCCTGGGATCAGGGTCTCTCGGCCAGACGGCGTCCCAGGCCCTGTAGCGCTGATCCTGCTGCCTCTGCCCAGGGCATTCTTCTGCCTTTGTTATTACAATGTGCATTGCACACAGGTCCCCAGGCTCCACACCCTGACGCCGTGCCCTGCTGTGACCCTGCCAAGTAGCAGTGGCTGCGGAAAGGGGCCAGACACCCAAGGACTGTTTGCTGTGGGTGGGGCCTGGAAACCTCTCTGAGCTGGCAGGGGAGCAGCTGGGTGCTCCTGCTCCTCAGGAATGCTCGGGCAGTGGCAGGGGCTCCCTTTTCCCCTGAGAGACAGAAACAGAGACAGGATCAGGGTCAGAGAGACCCCACCCCCACCATTGCAGCCAGGGTGTTTCTGAAGTAGTGGGTGGGACAGGCTAAATGGCTTTTTATCTCACATAATGCCCATGCAGGTGAAACTCCAGGGGGCCCTGGGCCCTCTGAGAAAGGAGCTAGAGAAAGCTCTGGCACTGACATCTGAAGAGGAGAAGAAATTCATGGAGTGGCAGGTGGGGGTCTGGGTTTATCCTTCCCAGAACCCTTCCCCATGCAACATTCCCACAGATGAGGGGCTGTAAAGCTGCAGGCTGAGGTTATAATCTGCTCTGGCTGTTTGCCCTGGGACTGTGCCATGGTGCCAGCAGTAGGAAATGTGTCTAGTGGGGATCCCAGTGCAGCAGCTCTGAGGAGGACGGGCAGTTCCTGGCCCATGGGCAGCGGCACAGACTCACCCCAGGGCTCTCTGTGGCCAGGAGGCAGATGGGTCGCATTTACAGTAGTGGGTGCAGTGTTTGCATGTGAGCCCATTGCCCCATCGCACCCATGCATCACACTAAGTAACCGCAGACACAGACAGCCCTCGGGAGTGCAGACCTCCAGGGCACTGTCTGTACATCCACACACAGGGCACTGGGCTCAGTGCAGGCAGACATTGCACTGGCCTTTGGATGTTTGGCCCTGAGTGAGCAGAGCCCAGGGCAGCCCTGGGAGTCTCTCAGCCGGACAGACAGAGGCAGGGCCGGCTCTAGCATTTTTGCCTCCCCAAGCATTAAAAAAAAAAAAAAAAGCTGTGATCGCGATCGGCAGCTATTCGGCGGCAGCCGTACCGCTGTTTCATTCTACGACAGCAATTTGGCATCAGGTCCTTCATGCCAAGAGGGAGTGAGGGACCCGCCGCCGAATTGCTGCCAAAGAGCCAGACGTGCCGCCCCCTCTTCATTGGCCGCCCCAGGCACCTGCTTGCTATGCTGGTGCCTGGAGCTGGCCCTGGACAGAAGCAAACCTTCTCTTCTGCCAGCCTTTGCTGCCATCATGGGGCCACTTGGCTCATTAATCCTCAGCTGGTGCCTCCTATAACAACAGAGCTGTGTGCAGCCAGTGGCCTTGCCAGCAGGCACAAAGCATACAAAAATAGGTGATAATTTGCATACATTTGCATGAATTTACATATCCATATTATCTATTTGTCCCACTCACCCACTTCCTACATTGGCTCCATACACTCAATCTGCACTCATTCCATACCCACTGTCAGTGCACCCTGACCATACTTACTACACACACAACCCAGACACAGACAATTCTGCAGCCATCCCAACTCATTCCACCTCCACCCACCCACCTACTGTACTGCACACATACACCCACACACCCACCCACAGTCAGACCTGTTGAGAGAAATTTGGGACCCTGGTACATCGTGTTTGCTGGGGCCGCACCCTCTCCCATTTCATACCAGTTACAGATATTTTCGGGGCCTCCAGAGCTGGGTCCCTAGATACAATTGTTTCCCTTTTGTCATCCCCCCATGATCCCTGTCAGCCCTGCACTCATTTCGCATGCAGTGAGACATGCTTCCAGAGCAGCTAACTTGGTGGGGGTTTCAAACCTTTAAATGGGCCAGCAGGGAACACCTCTACTTTGTGTGGAAATCTCCTCTGATTGGCTGCCCTCACCTGCCTGATAGCGAAGGGTAGCCAATCAGAACTACAAGGTGTGCTGATGGACAGCCTGGGCCTTCAGTGTGGTAGCAGGTAGAGTTCTTGCTTCCTGGCTGTGCAAATAAAGGGCTGCCACATTTATTGACCCGTGTCCTCCCATGTACCACTGCTTCTGTGTGCTTCCCCTACCCTCATGTACCACTGTCTCCATGTGCTATGCCCAGCCCCCCAGCCATGTACCACTGCATCTGTGTGCTTGCCCTACCCTCATGTACCACTGCCTTCATATGCTGATCCCATCCTTTGTGTGTTATCCCCATCCCACCACCTATGTACCATTGTGTCCATGTGCTGGCCCTCTTCCTCCCCTGGTCTGGTCTCCCACTGAACCCCCAAGTCCCAGCTCCCGCTTACCTTAGGGGTCTTCTAGGGTGTGTGCACTGGTGTCATGGAGTGGCTAAATGCTTCTGTCCCAGCATCAGTGTTAGAGGGGTCACCAATGGAAGTCCATTGCCTGCCCCCAATCTGTAAAGAGCACCATCATCTTCAGGAGATGAACAGCTCTCCCATCCTGCCCCTCTGACCCCCAACCACAGAGCAGGGGAGGAGCTGGGGTTAGAGATAAAGGGACAATGGTTGGGAGTGTGACCCAATTACTGTTTTTCTGAAGGACATTTCTCAGTTCCTTTACCCTGATCCATTACTCTAAAAACTCATCTGGGTTTGTGAGCCCTGCAACTCATGACTAGCAGTCCTGATCCCTGATCCATGGGGCAGACTCAGCACAGTGAGCTGTGTGGTGATGAGGGGGTGCCCACGAGCCAGAGCGAGCTCTCAAATAAATGAAATGAAAGGGCTGAGACTCTCATTGCTGGCCATTGATGCTGGGGGCTTCCATTTCTGGGTGCCAGCCTGAGATACCTGGGACCTGCTATGGGGAAATGCTGAGCACCCACATGGCAGCTGAAGCAATGGGAGCTGCAACTGCTCAGGGTGAGGATCTGTGCACTGTCTCATTATATCTGCAGCAGGAAGCCAGACAGGAGGGAGGCTGGGAACAGTTTGGGTGGAAGCTCTGCAGGGAAGTGGAGGGACAGACAGAGAAGCGTTAGAGACATAGGTGCTGACTCCGTCGGTGCTCCTGGAGCACCCACGGAAAACAATTAGGGAGTACTTTGCACCCTCGGGCAGCTAGCTCCCCCCTCCCAGTGCCTTCTGTCCGTCAATCAACTCCTTCCCCTCCCCCCAGCACCTCCTTCCCAGTGGTGGTCCTGTCAATCAACTCTTCTCCCTCCCACACAGCGCCTCACGCCCACTGCAATCAGCTGTTCCACAGCATGCAGGAGATGCTGGGATGGAGGGAGAGGAGTGGAGATGGGACACACTCATGGGAGGGGGTTGAACTGGGTGGGAAGAGGCATGGAAGGGTGAAGTGGGGAGAAGGGGCGGGGCGGAAGTAGGGGCTTGGGGGAAGGGGCCAGGTGGGGGCAGGGCCTGGGGCGGATTGGAGGGTTGAGCACCCCCGGGGCCTGGAGGAACCCAGCACCTATGGGTTGATTGCCTTAGCATCTGGCTAGCCCCCAAGCCATCCTCATGTGTGATTAACCAGCCATGTAGTTACTGGTATGTGTAAATGTGGCAGCTCTCTTGCCACATGGCTCTGCTCCAGGGGGCAATTGTTGGGTTTGCTGCTTACAGAGTAGGACTGGCCTAGGCTGGCATTTACTGGAACCAGCAAGGAAAGGTGGGTTGCTCTGGAGTATCTTATTTTAGGGAGCAGCTGCCCACAGATATCAAAATACTCCAATTCAGAAGTCACTTCCCATGTGATTTCAGGTTGCTTCTTTTACACGCCGTGAGCGTGCTCCACCGAGGACTGCTGGCCCTTCAGAAATACACAGCCAAGCAGTTCAGTGGATGCAGAAGCTCCCAGAGGGAACCGGGAGGTTGGGGGTGGAGCCAGGTGCCTGCTGGAGCAGCAGCCCTAGGACTGCCATGAGAGCCCCTGTGGCACATCACCTCGCCCCCATCACAACCTGCCAGACAAATCTGAGCTGATGTCAGTCAGAGCTGAGCAGCCAAGAAGCCAGCAGTGGCGGCAACTGGGGCTTTGTGGCACTGTTCAGAGGGTTACACATTCTCCTCCCCGCTAAGGATAGCCCCTGATTCTGTAGATGATCTGGGGGACAAACACTCACCAAAAAATATAGGGAGTGCTTACCACCCACAGGGCCAGATTATCTTTTGTGGGCCCTGGTGCCTGAACTGTGGCCCTGCTCCACCCGCACTCTTCCCTAAGGCCCCACCCCTGCTCGGCCTCTTCCCCACGAGGCCCCGCCTGCTGCTTGCATGGGGTGGGGGAGCAGAAAGGAGCACCTACCAGCAAAAAGAAAAGTCAGCACCTACGGTTAGGGATGCTGTTGCTCTTCTTGTTCCAACAATGCTCCTTGTTCAGTGCTCACAGAATGTTCCATTCCCCCCGTCTGTGCCATTGTCACATGACAAAGCTCCTCTGAGAGTCAGAGCCAGGAAGACAGGGCACCAGAAATCAGTGATCACTGCTGAATATGCTACACAGAAGTGTCTGGCCCTGAAATGTGTAATGCCAATGTCCTCTTGGTGGGTCATCAGCAGCAGGGATCAAATGCATGAGCCTCTACTGCCTGAGCTAAAAGACAGGCCTAGCCACCACTAGAAGGGGACAGAGTGCTACACCCAGCACACATGGGTTACAGGTGTCAAATGCTGTATATTAAATCTGGCACAGAATGGAAAGTCACTCAGTAGTTTTGCACATTGTGTTAACCCAGCTCCCTGTCTCTGTGTCTCTTTTCAGAATGTGGAAAACATATTGATCAGGTCTGTTCCCATTTCCATTTCTTATTCTGTTCCCATGAGCAATGTGGGTGCAAAGCAGCTGAGTGATGATGGGACGTTTTCTTCACAGGAGTGAGAATGCAAAACTTCGTGTACTAAATGCCATTTCTCGTAAGTGGATCAGTGGGGACATATTTGCCGTGGGTAAAAAACTGATGAGCGAATGGTATGCCATGCCAAAGAGGTACACTGGTGAGTGAGAGCTACTGGGCTCTGCTTCCTTTACACATGAGTAGGGAGGAGAAATGTGTTGTGCACGAGGACAAACGGTGGGGGCGGGGGGTCACATTGTGATTGACATCCTAGCACAGAGGCAGCCCCAAAGCCAAGGCCGCTGAGCTCTCTGAACTGTCGGAGGAGGAGCAAGAGGCCTCACTGCCTCCCTCTGCCCTGCTGTTTGGCCATGTTTGATTGGATGATAAGTTGACTTCTGGGTGCTGCTCCTGTACTCAGAGCACTGTGTATTTAGACATTCAGGGTGAGGTTTCTGAGAGCATTCAGTGCTGGTCGAGCTCTACCCCAGGGAACTCCCTGCTCTAGAGATGTCTGTACTCCAATGTTGCACCACTTTAATTATCCTGGTATAGTTAAAGTGGTACCTGTCAAGGAGTGTGAGGGAGTCAGGGTCCTGCACCCCCGGCTTCCTGCGATTCACCGTGACTCTGAGCCAGCCAGTAAAACAGAAGGTTTATTAGACGACAGGAACACAGTCCCAAGCAGAGCTTGTAGGTACAACCAGGACCCCTCAGCCAGGTCCCTCGGGGGGACGGAGGGGGGCAGGGAGCTTAGACCCCAACCCGGGGGGTTCCCTCCATTTCCCCAGCCAGCTTCCAACTGAATCTCTGCTGCAACTGGCTCCTTTTCCCCCAGCTCCTCCTCCAGCCTTTGTCCAGTTTCCCGGGCAAAGGTGTCACCTAGCCCCATCCCCCTCCTAGCTCAGGTTACAGGCTCCGGTATTGTCCCTCAAATAAAGTCATCCCCTGCTATCCCATCCTCCATGCAGACTGTCCCAGTAAAACTAGATGACATTCCCAGGTCAGTCCACCCCACTCCCTACTGCGTCACATCTCTCCCCCATTCAAGACTGAACTGAGCGGAGTCACTCTGACCAGTGACCTGGGGAAGTTCAGGGCCCCCTCTCCGGGACAATGCATTCACTATCATGTTGGCACTTCCCTTCACATGGACCACGTCCATGTCATAATCCTGCAAGAGCAGGCTCCACCTCAGAAGCTTGACATTGGCTCCCTTCATCTGGTGCAGCCAGGTCAGGGGAGAGTGATCAGTGTACACTAGTACACGGTGAAGTGTTGCCCAAATAGATATGGCTCTAGTTTCTTAACAGCCCACACCATGGCCAGGCATTCCTTCCTGATGGCCGTGTAGTTTTGCTCCCATGATAGCAACTTCTTGCTCAGATACACAATGGGGTGTCTCTCCCCCTTTTCATCATCCTGCATTAACACCGCACCCAACCCCATGTCTGAGGCATCGGTGAACACCATAAAAGGCTTGTCAAAGTCTGGGTTTGCCAGAACTGGGCCACTGACCAGAGCTTCCTTCAGCGCACAGAGAGCCCTCTGGCACTACTCAGTCCAGACCACCTTGTCTGGCTTCCCCTTCTTGCACCTTTATGAACAAGCACCCGCAGGATTGGGATAAGTATTTACCACACCTGCTGTTCGCCTACAGGGAAGTGCCCCAGGAGTCTATCGGGTTTTCGCCTTTCGAACTGTTATACAGCAGGAGGGTAAGGGGGCCCCTAGACCTGATGAGAGATGAATGGGAGGGGAAGGCCACTCCCGATGGAGAGTCAGTGGTGGAGTATGTCCTGACCTTCTGAGAAAGACTTGCCGAGCTCATGGGCCTGGCCAGAGAGAATCTGACCAGAGCCAGAGGAAGCAGAAGGTCTGGTATGAACCTCTCCACCAGCCCGTTGGATTGGGGGTGTTACACTGAGAGGTTCCACTATGTCCAAAGCCACCTTCTGGAAAGGCTCCTCTATGATGGGTAAGGGTCTCAAAGCCGCTTTCCCCTTGTCCCGGGCCTTCCCCACCCTCTGACGGGGTCACAAGATCGGCAATACTGTTGGACAGTAGTAAAGACCCCAAGCCGCTAAAAGTTCTGTAGCAGCCTCTGCCTGGTGCACTGGATCCCCTGGTGCCCTGCGAGAGGGATGTCATAGGCCAGGTACAGTAGCTTGCGGCGATACTTCTGGGGAACCACCAGCTGCCTCCTGATCCCTCATCTCCCCTGGGGGAGTCCATTCTTGGTATAGGAACCCCTTCTCATACAGGAACCTCTCCTTGCAACCTCTCCTCATGGTCTGTACCGCACTGAGATTGGCCAGGTCCCTAAGCTTCTGCAAGGAGGGATCTTTCTGCAACTCGGCCTGGAACTCAGGGGCTGGGGACCTGTTTCCTCTCACCAGCTTGGTCAGAAGCCGCAACCCCTCTGAGCCTTGTCCCTGGGTGCTCCCTCCTCACCAGGGTAGGGTTCTGTGCCTCCAGTGTGATATCCTTTCCGAGGTCAGGGTGTCATGCTCCTCGCCGGCTCTGGCTATGGGTCATGACTAGGGCATTCTTGGGGTTGTTTGGCCAGTCTTGTTTGGCCCCTCCCATCAACACCTCAGTGGGCAAATGGTGGTGCACCCCCATGTCTTTGGGGCCCTCCTTGGCCCCCCATTTCAGATGTACCCTCACCACGGGCACCTTGAATGGGGTCCCGCCCACCCCCATCAGGGTCAGGTAGGTGTTGGGCATCACCCGATCTGCAGCTACCATCTCGGGCTGGGCCAGCATCACCTCAGCGCCTGTGGCCCAGTATTCATTGACCTTCCTACCATCCACATCCAGGGGAAAAAGGCACTCGCTCCACAGGGGAACAAGGCACTCGCTCCACCCTGCGCCCACCCTGTAAATGGGGAACCTGGTGTCCGGAGCATCCAGCTCTTAAGAGAAGCTGGCCTGGGAGACTCCTCCCTCCTGAACAGTTGGGAAGCTTGCCTGGGAAACTGGCTCCTCATCCGGGTGGGTCTCTACCCAATTAAGCCTGTGTGGGTTCAGTCTGCTCAGTCTGTCCTTGAGCTTGGAGCACTGGGTTTGTATGTGGCCTCTCTGGCCACAGTAATAGCAGCTCATGTTCTGTTGGTCCCCTCGAGCTGGTCAGTTGGTCCTGACACTGGATGTTCTTCTTGGGAGGAGGTTCTCCATGTTCCCCCTCTGGGAGGTCCCAAAGTGACTCTGTCTCTGCATCATGGCAGACCTGTTCCTTTGGGGCTCCTTCCTGACATCCCCTGACCAGCTGTTCACAAACTCTTTGGCCAGCTGCCCTGCGCATCGCGGGTCCTCTGGCTTTTTATCCACCAACCATAGTCTCATGTCAGATGAGCATTTTTCATACAGTTGCTCCAGTACCATTAGGTTAAGCACATCCTCCCTTGTTGGGGCCCCATCGGCCCACTTGTGGGCGTATCCCCGCATCCGGAAGGCCAGTTCTAGATATGTGACCGCAGGGGTTTTACGCTGACTCCGGAACCTTTTCTGGTACATCTCGGGAGTCAGCCCAAACTCGCGTAGGAGGGCCTTTTTGAACAGTTCATAGTATCCTGCCTCCACCCTTTTCTTTTGGCTGTACATCGCCACGGCTTTGGGGTCCTGTAAGGGGGTGAGAAACTGGAGCCTATCTGCTGGGTCAACCTTGTGCAGCTCGCAGGCATTCTCAAAGGCATTCAGGAAGTCATCTATGTCCTCCCCTTCCTCATGCTGGGCCAGGACGCCCTTATCAAATCTCCATGCAGTCCTGGGTCCCCCATCACTCACCGCAGCCAGGGGCTCGCTGCTCCTCAGCTTGGTCTACTCCAGCTCATGCTTTCTCTGTCTCTCTTCATGCTGTCTGTTTTTCCCATTCTGCTCGGTCCTCCATCAGTTCCTGCTGCCTCAAATCTAGCTCTTTCAGCCTTATCTCCTTCTCCCATTCCAGCCGCCTCAGCTCCAGCGATGGGGAAGCTCTGCTGGGAGGATCCTCTGCTGGCTGGGGGGGTCATGGTGCCCTCGGTATTTGCTGGGCTCCTCCCAGCCCTTCCCCTAGGCCATCAGCTAATTTAACAACATGTGCACAAACCTCTTAGAATATCAAAAATCCAATCCTGTTCTTAAAAAAGATAAATTTTATTAAAAACAAAAAGAAAGAAAATAGGCCCAGCCCTGGTCATAGCCCTGACTTTGCTCTTTTCCTCTCTCTCTGGAGAACAACCACAGAACACAAAGGAAAAGCTTTTTTCCCAATCTTAAAAAGTTCTAGCCTTCCCATTGGCTTTTTTGGTAAGGTGCCCACTCCCTTTTCTTTACCTGGGTGATTTTTAACCCTTTACAGGTAAAGCAAGCAGCCACCAAGTGGGACTTTATAGCTAAATGGCTGGCTGGGTGTCCATAAAAGAGAGCTCCCTGACCCTTCATTTACCACAGGTCCCCAACTGGGAGCACCAGAGTCCAGCTCCCCTGCTCCAGTGACCCTGTAATTATTAGTTGATAGCCCCAGAGAGGTTATGGCCTCTGGCAAAGCAGTGTCCCAGGTTACGTCTGCTGGCTGGGGTTTCCTTGTACCAATGGAGCTGCCCAGTGATGAGCTGCCAAAATCTTAGGAACCAGTTCCCTACCAGGTCTTTGACGGCACGGCTCTGGCGGCTGAAGGACCTGCCACTGAAGACCCGGTAGGGAACCGCCCAGTGACTACGGCCCCCGCTCGTGTCCTGGCCCGGACTGCCCCCCTCAGAAACCGCAACCCATAACTCCCCGCTGACAACTCCTTCCCAAGACCCCCAACCCTAACTTCCCCCCAGAACCCCACCCCCTGCCCAACTTGCCCCACTCCCTGTCCCCTGACTGCCCTCACTCCATCCACCCCCCGAACAGAACCCCGGAACTCCCACGCGGCCCCTACCCAACCCCACCCCCCCCACCCACTCCCTGTCCCCGCCTTATCCAACCCCCCCAGCCCCAGCCTCTTACCCCCGCCAGGGCCAGGCCTGGACCGGAGCTGCGTGGCCGGAGTCAGGGCCCGGGGTCAGGGCTGGGCAGCACCACACGGCCGGAGATGGGGCCGGGGCCGGGCAGCGGCTGGAGCCGGGCCGGGTCGCGTGCCGCCTGAAGTCCTCCTCACGCCCCGCCCCCACCCCAGCTCACCTGCAGGAAGCCCTGCTTCCCACGAATCGGCTGATTTGTGGGAAGCAGGAGAGGGGGAGGAGAAGCCAGGGAGAGCGTCAGGGGAGGAGGCAGAGCTAGGTGAGTTGGGGCCGGGAGCAGGGCAGGGAGCTGCCAGAGATTTTGTTAAATTTAAAAGCCCTTTTGGAACCAGGACAACCGGTTCCAAAAGAACTTCTAAATTTTACAACTGGTTCCCGCGAACCGGTGGGAACCGGCTCCAGCTCACAACTGGAACTGCCCCAGTGTGACCCTGGTGTGAACTGGGACTGACACCTGGTGCAGCTTCTCCCAGATGGGAGGTGGCAGCAAGTGGGGAAATGCCCCCTCCCCTTCCCCACTGCCCCAACCTCATTAGCAACTGCCCCTATTCCCCCCCAAAACCCCGTTACACTTCCCATCACCTCCACCCCCTGCCCTCCCACACACAGCAAACCCAGCCCAGATAGACAGCCTGTTCCCTGAAGGAGGGGCTGGGCCAGGTGAGGGGATAAAATGTTATGCTTAAACAAAGCACACAGGATTTTTTTATAGGGGAGAAGGCAACACGCCACATTTATTGAGAATACAGCAGTTAGCATAT
>SCPV02074217.1:0-11790 GCA_004028625.2 Cuora amboinensis
TAAAAATTCTTTCCCCCGATCGGTTTGTAATTTTTGAGGCACGCGACATTTGCTGAAAATAGCTTTAAAGGCCTTGGATACCTCACCGCTCGTCTTGTCATTTAGGCCTAAGGCCCAGGCATATTTGGATAGAATGTCTATCACTGTTAAGATGTACTTAAAACCGCTGTTGTGTTTGGAGAACCGGTGCATATCCACTGTGCATCCACATCTGAAACAATGGTCTTGTTTCTTTTAAAATGTATTTGAGCCAGTTTGTGTAAAGTGTAAGCATCCTGGTCTGAAAGCCAAGCTGTTATCTGTCTTCTATTTAAAGTTTTACTATGCTTTCTGGCCACTTGAAAAAGAGGGTTCACCCCGCCAAAGCTCCCAACTTCCCTGGGATTATAATATATTTTCTTTAACAGAGCCATCGGTGTAGACATGACTGTTACTGGTACCGTCTTTTACTATCACAGGTCTGAAAGGGGACACGCTCATATGGACACATTTAAATAAATTTTATTAATTGCCTGGTTTAACATGATCTTTTTACAGCCGCCTGTAAAATGGATGCCATAACCCCTACCATAAGGGAGTCTGAGCTGGTTCATTCTTCCATTTTGTCCTTTTTGGCTTGAGATCTGTGTCTCAGACATGAGCAAAAACAGCTGGTGCACGATATATTTACTCCCACAGGGCTACTGATGTGCAAGTTCTTAAAGGCCCCTAGAAAGGCATCGTTGAGCTGTTGAAAATTTTTCAGAAAAGAAACAGTGTAAGTACCCCAGCTGCTTGGTTGATTTTTTTTTGTTTTTTTTAATTTACACAAACTCCGGTTCCTAGCTTCATTACGCCTCCTCTATCACCATTTCTTAATCATTCACTTACCTGAGCGCCATCTTTTCCATTTGCCTTGTCCACCGGTGACTCCCCTGAGCGGCGATCTGAGGGGATGGAGAAAGAGAGGCCATCAGGCTCATCGGGGTGCCTCACAAAGGGTTTCGGGGTCAGGTTCCGACGTATCCATCAACGCCTGGGCCAAAGGGCTCCCCTCGGTCACTCCCTCCTCCTCCTCAGAACTGTTGCTGATGTAGCGCCTGCGCCACACAAGTATGGTGCTCGGGTCTAAAACAAAGTCCGAAGTTCTGACGGGAGGTGGTAAAGGAGTCCATGTTTCCTCTCAGCAGCCTTTCCACGCTTTCTAAAACACGTGTCCTTGGTAAGAAATGGCCTCCTCTGTCTGGTGCTGGGACTTATGGGATAATGGTGCTGAACTCGGATTGGCGGAGGGCCTTGGGAGGAGGCCCTTCTGGACAGGTCACCCACCCCAGAAGTCACCCCTGATTGGTCTGAATCTCCTCTCGGGGTGGTCCTTTTGGGAAGAAACCCTTCCTGATTGGTAGAGGGTGGTGGGAGGAGTTCTTAGAGGGGTCACATGACCCGCTTCTAGACGGGAAACCCCGCCCCGGAAGAAGTCACCCTGATTGGTCTGAATCTCCTCTCGGGGTGGTCCTTTTGGGATGAAACCCCTCCTGATTGGTAGAGGGTGGTGGGAGGAGTTCTTAGAGGGGTCACATGACACATCTTGCTTCCGGTCATGAGGCCACCTTGACCCCGGAAGTAATACCCCCGTGCAGTGGGACTTCCGGTGACCGGTGGGAGGGACTACAGGGGTCCAGGGGTGGGGTTAGGGTTTGATTAATGGTAGGGCCCTTATACTACTTTTATGGGATGATTTTACAAGTTACAAAACTGTTTACACGTCACTAAAATTCAATCCTCCTGTTTGTGCCAGTTCCTCGATTCGTGGTTCTGTACTGTTACCTTCCTTATCTGAGTGTTGGGTACCAGCAGTCTAGGTCCTGGTCCGTGAAGAAACCACCTTAGCTTGTACTGAGACATAGAACAAACATATATTAATATTGACAAGTTTTCTGTCGCTTCTGCCAAACGTTGAGGTGTGCTATTGCTGGGTTTTGTGGGGTGTAGCTTAGCAGAAGTGAACTGAACTCTGGGAAAAACATAGGCCAATTCAGCTCTTATAATGGCCAGGCATTTGTGTAATGTGGTATATAATGACCCAGCATATATGTGGTGGGTAACACCGGGATGGGCTGGTATGGGAGGCACTAATCGTCACAATGACAGTGACACCAGAGAAACCAGTGCAAGGCACAAGTCAGTTCTCTGCTGGCATAGGTTTGCTGAACTCCTAGGCAGCACTAGCCAGGATGGACCGGGTCTGTGCTGGGCATTGGGAACAGGTGCACTCAGTGTGGCTTCCAGGCGCACAGCACTATGCCTGGGGTGAGGAGCGGAGAACAGGCATGTTCAGGGGCTGACACAGGCGCCCCAGGCACTGAGATGGAGAAGCAGGACAAGAACATTCTTTGAGATGAAGGAGCAGCCCACCCCTCTCAGAGTGATTGTTTCAGGCTGTATTCATCTCCAGGGGATGTTCTCATTCATCTGAGAATATCCCATTGAGATGAATGGGCCACTTCACATCTCTCTGGCCTCTTATGCAATTTTTTCCCTTGCTTTCATTTTGGCGAACTCATTAATAATGTCATCAAAACTTATGTCTTTGGCCATTTCATATTCTATGCTCGAAGTGACCAAATGGTTCAGCCTTTCTTCCCCTGTGGCTGAACTCAAATGATTTTTAATCAATGTTAGCTTATTAAACGCACGCTATCCCGATGCTACCGACATTGTTACCACTGTTAGTTGGCGTAAACAGATACAAATCTGTGGAAACACATTTTCCAACCCTTTTTTGAAGAGAGCATTAAGAAGTGTAAGTGCAGAGGTTATATGTCCATCAACTGTTAAGTTGGAATATTTTATTTTGTAAAAGATTCTAAGTTCCTCTTTAAGATGACCTCTCTGGAGGTCTTTTGGATACGCTGTGGCCAAAGTGTCAACAAAATTTTCTATAGAAGATTCATCCACTTTATGTGGTGGACACAAAATGCGTGAAAATAAATTTGAGACTTCAGCCATTCTTTTGTCAAGACCTCCTAGCTCTGATAGAAGCAAATCCATTGTCAGGAAGAACACCTGTACTTTGAACTGAATATCGGGAGAGTCAAACGTATAGTCTGCATCCCCTGTGTTGTCAAAGAATCACTTGTTCTTTCGGATCCTCGAGTCACTTTTCATTTTTGGGTCAATGCCGAGGCTTGAAGTGACTTGTTTGGCTTCTTCAAAAAAAATTGGCCAAGAATCTTTCATTGTTTGAATTTCCTCGACTAAGTTGCTCACGTGTTTAGCTCCCTCTTCCATTGTTAATTTGGTGCTTTGCAGGACCTTGTTCTTTAAAGCACTTTAAACCATATTGTAGTAAGAAGTACAGATTCTAATGTCTTAAGCCACTTAATCAAACAGTCAACATCTGCCTGGATTTCGGGAGGTAAATGAAGCTCCTCTTCAATTTTAATTAAACTTTCCAGCACACCTGTGAGATTTTTGATTAGGGGACGAACAGCATCAACTCTTGTGCACCACCTAGTTTTAGCTACAGAGTGAAGAGATATATTCACAGTGAGCTGCAAAATTTTCCATCTCGCAGGGCTAAGAGCATACACTTTATAGAGTTTCTGAACATTTCCAAAATATGTTTTTACCACTACACTGGTTTCCATAGTGTGGGTGCCACAGAGGTTCAGCGTGTGAGCGCTGCATGGAGAAAAATAGGCTTGAGCATTTTCTTCCAAAATTCTTGTCTTTACTTCCTGAAAATTTCCTGGCATATTAGAGGCATTGTCATATTCCTGCCCTCTGCACCAAGATAGTTCTAAGTCACATTCTTTTAAAAACCTCTTTATCTGTTCTGCTATATCTGCACCAGTCTTCTTTTCAAAATCTACTAGTTTAGCAAATCTTTCATGCACATCCCAATTTCCATTTTTTTGCATCACATATCTGAGAATAAAAACTAACTGCTCTGTGTGTGAAACATCAGGTATAGGGGTCACCAAATGAAATTAATAGGCAGCAGGTTTAAATAAATAAAAGGAAGTTCTTCTTCACACAGCGCACAGTCAACTTGTGGAACTCCTTGCCTGAGGAGGTTGTGAAGGCTAGGACTATAACAGGGTTTAAGAGAAAAGGAGAAATTTATGGACATAAAGTCCATAAATGGCTATTAGCCAGGATGGGTAAGGAATGGTGTCCCTAGCCTCTGTTTGTCACAGGATAGAGATGGATGGCAGGAGAGAGATCACTTGATCATTGTCTGTTAGGTTCACTCCCTCTGGGGCACCTGGCATTGGTCACTGTTGGTAGACAGATACTGGGCTGGATGGACCTTTGGTCTGACCCGGTACGGCCGTTCTTATGTACCGTCAACAACAATGCTGAAATATCAGGCTTTTCTTACCTCTTCAGGAACAGAGTTTAAAACTTTCTCCCCACACAGTTTCAAGAACTCATTCTGACTATGTCATGACAGGTAGCGAGCCTGCATTCATCGACCAGACTCTCTGCATTGAGCTACCATCTCTACATGTTGTTTCACCTCAGGACTGCATACAGCACACACAGCCCCAGCAAGGAGGGCTATGAACAGGTGAAAGTAAGCCGGTACTCCCCGGGACGGCATACCAGCAAGAGCCAGTCCGCCATACCAGACCGGCTTCCCCAGGCAGCAGTGGCTGGGACTGGGACTCCCAGCAGTGGCTGGAGCCCTAGGCCCTTTATATTGCTTCCAGAGCCCCGCTGCCGAAGCCCTGGGGTCACGGTGGTGGCCGGGGGCTATGGCGGTGATTTAAAGGGCCTGGGGCTCCCGCCACTGCTACCGCAGCACAGCCCTGGGTCCTTTAAATTGCCAACGGGGAGCCCCGGGGCTCCAGCTTGAGCGGTGATTTAAAGGGCCCGGGACCCTTGCTGCCACTACCACCTCAGGCCCTTTAAATCACTGCCAGAGTCCCCGGCCAACACTGCTACCCCAGAGCTCTGGCAGCAGGGCTCTGGCGGTGATTTAAAGGGCCTGGGGCTCCCGCCACTGCTACCGCAGCACAGCCCTGGGTCCTTTAAATTGCCAACGGGGAGCCCCGGGGCTCCAGCTTGGGCGGTGATTTAAAGGGCCCGGGGCCCTTGCTGCCACTACCACCTCAGGCCCTTTAAATCACTGCCAGAGTCCCCGGCCAACACTGCTACCCCAGAGCTCTGGCAGCAGGGCTCAGGTGGCGATTTAAAGGGCCCAGGGCTCCACTGCAGGATAGGCAGGTGGAGCCCCAGGCCCTTTAAATGGCTCCTGAGCCCCAGGGCTCCCAGCCGCCACTGCAGCTGGTAGCTCGGGCAGTGATTTAAAGGGCACCGGGCTCCCAGCCGCCACTACCGCAGCCAGATCCGGGGCCCTTTAAATCTGGATTTAAAGGGCCTGGGGCTCTAAAGACCCCGCCTCCTCCAGTTGAGGCCCCACCCCTGCTTAGGACTCCGGCGTACCGGTAAGTCCTTTAAGTTACTTTCACCCCTGGCTGTGAAACACCTGAGCTGGAGGGGAGAGTCTAGAAGCTAGGGGGGCCTGGACTGGGAACACACATGCCCCTTTAAATTGCCACCGGAGCCCCACTGCCAGAGCTGGTGGAAATTTAAAGGGAGGGATAGCTCAGTGGTTTAAGCATTGTCCTGCTAAACCCAGTGTTGTGAGTTCAATCCTTTAGGGGGCCACTTAGGGATCTGGGGCAACATCAGCACTTGATCCTGCTAGTGAAGGCAAGGGACTAGACTCAATGATCTTTCAAGGTCCCTTCCAGTTCTAGGAGGTAGGCTATCTCTGTTAATTTTTTTTTACTCCCTGCTATGCAGCTTACTACACCCTGTTAAGTTTGAGACCAAATCTTACAGTGACATTGTGGAAATCCCGGGGTCCCATTTTTCCCCAAAACCACTGGTAATTGCTGAACGATATCCGTTCCACAAAAGAGATCAGAAAGAAGATGAAACAGTTGTACAGTTTGTAGCAACTTTGAAAAAGCTTGCGGAACACTGAATTTAAGGAGATGTGAAATGACACCCTACGTGACAGGTTAGTGTGTGGCCTGTACAGTGAAGCTATACAGAAACACCTATTGACAGACGCTCAGTTACCTTACAGAAGGCTGTTGATATTGCTGTCTCCATGGAACTGGCCACAAAGGAAGCGCGATCCATCGGTGCATCCCCTAGGGTGCATAAGGTGTCACGAGAACCTACCCATAAATCTGTGGGGAGTGAGGAATGTTACCGCTGTGATAAGCCAGGTCACCCTGCATCAGAATGCTGGTGTAAGGACCTGGTGTGTCGACGCTGTGGCAAAAAGAGACACATTGAGTGTGCCTGTAAACAAAAGGAAAACAGGCTTGTGGTCTGGCCGACCAAAAAGGGAAATCTGCATACCCTAGCGCAGACCCAGGATGATCCAGGTGACACCTCGTCAGAAGAAGATCCACTCCATGTTTTGTCTTTGGCAGTGGGATCACATGAATACTGGGTAACCCCGTTGTTGGACGGCAAATCTATATGCATGGAACTGGGCACCGGTGCAGCCACATCTCTGGTCTCCGAGACTGTGTATAAAGAAAAGCTACAGCATCTTCTGCTTAAGGCAACAAAAACTGTTCTGAAGACGTATATGGGAGAAGCTGTGCCCATGTTGGGCACTGTTGATGTTAAGGTAGAGCTCAGTGGACAGGCTGTTTGTGGTGAGAGGTAACTACCCAGCCTTAATGTACTAAGGAAACATGCTGCTGTTTTTGGAGAGGCTCTGGGAAGTATGAAGGGAATCACTGTGACATTGAACATTAAACCTGACAGTCAACCAAAATATCTGAAAGCCAGAACCGTGCCACATGCCATCAGGCTGAAGGTTGAAGCAGACCTGGAGCGCCTGGTCACCAGTGGAGTCCTAATACCAGTTACCCATAGCCTATGGGCCACTCCTATCATTCCAATAGTGAAGAAAGATGGCTCCATCCAGATTTGCAGTGATTTTAAAGTCACTGTCAAGCCAGTGTTGTGGGCAGAGCAATACCTGCTTCCCCGCATCGATGACCTCTTTGCAGGCCTGGCTGGGGGACAAAAGTTCAGTAAGATCAATCTAAGTCAAGCATATTTACAGATGCACATTGATGAAAAGTCCCAAGAGCTGTTGACTATTGTGACTCATAAGGGGCTTTATCGATACTGTCGCCTACCCTTCGGAATAACGTCTGCTCCCGCCCTGTTCCAGAGAGCTATGGACCAGATCTTGTGTGGCTTGTCAGGAGTTCAGTGCTATCTGGATGACATCCTGGTCACTGGAAGGAATGAAGAGGATCTCCTAAAGAATTTAGAGGCTACCCTACAAAGACTGGAAGAGTATGGCCTACGAGTCCGCAAAGACAAGTGTGAATTCTTCCAGTCCTCTGTTGAATATTTGGGACACATCATTGATGCTGCGGGTCTTCACAAGGCCCTGCAAAAGTTAAGGCTATTGTTGAGGCGCCCCCACCTCGAAATGTAAGCCAGCTGCGCTCATTTCTAGGACTACTGAACTATTATGGAAAGTTCATCTCACAGTTAGCCACACTGCTAAAACCACTTCACGAGCTCCTTGGGCAGAACAAGGCCTGGAGGTGGACTGAAGCCTGTGATGTTACATTTAACAGAGCTAAGGATGCATTGCTAAATTCTGAAGTTCTAACGCACTTTGATCCATCCTTACCCCTACAGTTGGCCTGCAATGAATCCCGTTATGGAGTGTATGCAGTCGTGTCACACATTATGCCTTTGGGAGAAGAGAAACCTATTGCTTTTGCTTCACGCACTCTAAGCAAAGCAGAAACTAACTATGCCCAAATCAAACATGAGGCATTAGGAATTGTTTTGGGAATTTGGAAGTTTCATTAGTACCTGTTTGGATGGAAGTTTACTCTTCTCACAGACCTCTGATTTCAATTTTGGGACCCCACACAGGCATTCCCCCATTAGCTGCTAGTTGTATGTAACGGTGGGCATTGTTGCTTTCTGCGCACACATATGAAATCAAATATCAGAAATCCACTCTGCACAGCAATGCAGATGGTCTCTCAAGGCTGCCTTGCCAGTCAAATATTGAGATATTGCTCAGAAGGAAATCTTTTACTTCGAACAGGTAGAGAAGACACCCAACACCACTACTCAGGTAAAGAAGGCAACTCGCGTTGACCCAGTATTGTCTCAAGTTATGGACCAAGTGATGCATGGAACATCTCGACAAACTCTCTGGTTTCACCAGACCTTGGTACCTACATGTCCAGGAGGACGGAGTTATTGATCCAGTCTGGTTGTCTGTTGTGGGGGAGACATGTCATTATCCCACCACCACTGAGATCACAGATGTTAGAACAGTTACATTCCGGTCACTGTGGAATAGTGCACATGAAGGAAATTGCACAAAGCTATTTTTGATTGCCGGGATTGGACAGTGCTATTGAAGAGAAGGCAAAAGCTTGTATGTCATGTCAGGGTGTGAATAATGCACCCAGTGGGCACCCCCTACACTCATGGAACTGGCCTGAAAACCCATGGCAGCGTATTCACGTTGACTTCGCTGGCCCCCTTGAAGGAAGCATATTCTTGGCAGTGGTAGATGCCCATTCTAAATGGCCAGAAGTCTATAATGCAGAGTACAATCCAAAAACTATGGGGACCTTAGTCATTTCGGTCTGCCAGAACAACTTGTGAGCAACAACGGACCGCAATTCATCTCTCAGGAGTTTGGAAATGTTATGAAGGCAAATGGGATACACCATATCACTTCAGCACCGTATCATCCATCCAACAATGGATTAGCTGAAAGATTTGTGCAGACGATGAAACAAGCTTTGAAATCGGCAAGAGGACAATTATCCATTCAAAAGCATCTGGACACCTTCTTACTATCCTACAGAAACACACCTCATGCTACAACCAAGGCATCCCTGGCTTTTCTAATGATGGGATGACAGCTGCACACTTGCTTTGATCTGCTGAAACCTTCTGAACCCCGACAAATTGTTCAACGTCAGCAGCAAGATCAAGTAATCAGGTGTGCACTCAGAGCATAAGACCGAATCCTTGAGGAGGCTACTTAGGGATCTGGGGCAAAAATTGGTCCTGCTAGTGAAGGCAGGGGGCTGGACTCGATGACCTTTCAAGGTCCCTTCCAGTTCTAGGAGATTGGTATATCTCCAATTATTACCTAGCCCGGGACAGCCAGTTTTGGCTCAGAATTATGTTTCTGGAGCTAAATGGGTCCCTGCCACTGTCATCGCTCAAACAGGACCTGTTTCCTACACAGTCCAGACTGCCAAGGATCTCACTTGGTGGTGACATGTAGATCAGCTGTTTCCAGGTCATACTAGTCCCCATCTGCAGTTGAGTGGTCTGACTTCACCACTTCTGGTGAGACACCGAATGAAGAATCACCTGTTCCTGACTGTTCCCCTCCATTACTGCCAGTGGCTGAGATACCCCTCTGCCCGGAATGAGCTGATACCACATCCTCAGCCATTCGCCCTATGAACCCTGACCCCATTGTCAGGCCCGTGCCCAAGACACTTTCGGGTGCACCAACACCAGAAGTTCACCGTAATCCACCTAGAGACAGAAGACCTCATTGGCTGGATCTTTAGGTAGGGCGAACCCATGGTTACAGGGCAAAATAATCCCTGGGGTTCAGCCGGGAACGGAGGCAGTCTACCCTCCTTCTCTAGTTAGTGTTTGTTTTATTTTGGGGATATTGTCATTAAGGGGGGAGGAATAGGTTGTGTATTTGGTTGTCATAGTAATAGAACCTTGTTGTTGCTATGGCAACTGGGTTAGATTATTAGGGGATAGCCCAGCCAGTTTTGGCTGGTTTGGTTAGTTCAGTGTGTGGCAATAAATGGCTGCTCCAAGGTTTACAGCTCTCTGTGTCTCCAGTGATTTCTTCCTAAAACTGCTGCCTCCCCCCTCAAACGATACATCACAGAGTCTCACCAGCTTTAGTCAACGCTGTAAAATCTTCTTCAGAAAGCCCCTTGCACCATAAGAACAGCACTAACAGCACTAATCCCCCATTCTGCCCCCAAACCCCTCACACAGAAAAGGAAATTAATAAAATCTAAAACAGCCTCCCCCTCCCAGCCACCGCAGCTTCCACACCCAGACTCTGTCAGGTACCTGCCGCCCTGCTCAGAGCAGCGACATTGAGTGTCCTGCGTGAGCAGATTGACCAGATGTCATGATTTTATAGGGACAGTCCCAATATTTGGGGCTTTCTCTTACATAGGTGCCTATTACCCCCCACCCTCTGTCCCGATTTTTCACACTTGCTATCTGGTCACCCAAGGCGTGAGAAGTGGGGCAGGCACCGCGGGAGAAGGACAGAGCCCCTCTCCCTCCCCCATGACAGGTCGAGCAGTAATCTGGGGGGGAGGGCACTTGAGCCCACATGACCCTGTACATGTCGCCTCTGGCTGGTCAGTCAGATATCAGGGCCTAGGGTCAGGACTGGGCTACAGGCAGTGAAGTGAGGCAGGATACATCTGGGAAGAAGCAGGAACTATCACAGGTGTGGACAAAGGCTTTGAACAGCCCCCACACTGCTGCTGGGCTCAAGAGCCGGTCTGCTGCCTCTTCCAGCCAGTCAGGTGGTGTTGCCCATCAGGCAGCTGACCGATCGATGGCTGGGACAAACAGGACAACACACGAGTGCTTTCACTTAAAGCTAAACTTTACTAGTCTCAAGCACTTACACACGTCTGCAATAAGATTAGTAAAACACCCCCAACCCTTAATAATTAACAAAGCTGAGTGTGGCTCTCGAGTGACACAGCGGCATCTGCCGCTGAGGAACAGAACATGCATCCAGAGGGAGAGACCAGTCCCGAAACGAGTCCCACCTAGCTCAAGCTTTTTCCCCTTATTTACACATTAGTCATTAAAGAAACCTTGTTAAGTAAGCAGTTTTAATGATCGAGCAAGAGGTTCCTTCTGATTATTGATTAACCAGGTGTGGGTCTTTCCAGAACCTGCAGCCTTGAGACCCCAATAGACATTCCTGAGGGTACATCCTGCTCTTTTAAAATGCCTGTATCAGCATTTTCAACCCAATTCTTCTCAGGAAGGACGGGGGTCAAACTGCCCTTTCGGTGGCACCCTAAACCCCCCTCCCCTCCTGTCTTGGTCTTGGTGCCTCTGGTTAAAAGCTAGGACTTGCTTTTAACAGCTTGCTGACTAGGCTGTCTTTAACAATAAGCCCTAGTGGTTTTAGGCACTTTACTGGTTTGCCAAAGTCTCCCTGTACAGTTTCCCCTCCTTAAAGGCCACCTTTCACACAAGCAGCAAAGAATCCTGTGGCACCTTATAGACTAACAGACGTTTTGCAGCATGAGCTTTCGTGGGTGAATACCCACTTCGTCGGATGCAAGTAGTGGAAATTTCCAGGGGCAGGTATATATATGCAAGCAAGAAGCAAGCTAGAGATAACGAGGTTAGATCAATCAAGGAGGATGAGGCCTGAGTTGAGATGCAATGAAAGCTCAAGGCTCTCAGCCGAGACCGAGCAAATTATCTTCTTGTTGGCATCCCATACTTAGCCCACCATCACAGCAATTGACAAGCGATTGCCTTAGCCTCCTTTCCCATTTGAGGGAGGGGTGACGAGTTCGATATGTTCCTTTCCTGGGGGTAGGAGTGCTAGTGGCAGTAACCACTGACTCATCTGTCGGGGGACTTGCAATTGCCGGATTTTGTGCCAGGTCCAGCATGTCATTAGGCTGGTAACAAAAGCCACGATTATTTGGCACCCCAAGATTACTATTATGGCTAAATTCAGGA
>SCPV02074337.1:0-15758 GCA_004028625.2 Cuora amboinensis
TACCAAAGGACTGAAGGTAAAGAATCCATTACAATCAACATACCACACAGACTATGGTGAGAGATTGTGCCACACTCTCAAAGAAACTGTGGAACCACCTGATCAACATCCTATACAGCAAACCAGAGAGGATCAAGAATGAACTCTTATCTCCTTAGACTGACCTCACCCTCGGTAAAGCAACCCCCTTCCTGTCACGTATTTACACCTGCTCCTGTATTTTTCACTTCATGCATCCGATGAAGTGGGCTCTAGCCCAGAAAAGCTTATGCCCAAATAAATGTATTAGTCTCTAAGGTGCCACAAGGACTCCTCGTTGCTTATCCTGATACAGACAAACATGGCTGCCATTCTGAAACCTCTGGGATAACAATTCCCCCTAAATCCTTAGAAGGTAGGAGCCATTGAAACCTGGCCTGCCTGTAAAACAAAATCACAGGGACGTGTGGGGGTAATTCCTCTTTGTTCCATCAATCAGCAAGGATATTTGTAAAAGGAAGGGATATTTTAAGCAATAATCTGCTACCCCATAAGGGGTAGAAATACGTTCTTTTTGTCTTTCAGAAAATCAGGAAAAGCTGGTACCAGCTGAGGAGCAACCCACAATAGCATGGATCTATTGTTGTGACAAAGATTGTGTATTGTGTTTTATGTTTTGTCTTGTGTTGTTTGTCTTGTTGCTACCATTGTTGTGTACTGTGTTACAATAAAAAAAAAAGAAAATAAAAATACTGCCTTAGGCAGCAAAGGCTTAACAACCATTTTAACTGTATTTCCAGAAACCAATGTTGCAGAAGGGCAGAGGTCATGAAACGCCAGCCTGTTAACAGGGAAACATCCTGAGGTGCTAAAGGCACATTTAAAGGCAAAATATGCATGAGATACAAGGTTTATCTGTTGGGGGGAATAAAAGGACGGACATAAAAAATTTTTGTAAGGCACAAAGTGAAATTACCAAGGGAAAAAAGGGTATGTAAAAACATTGATTACTCAAAGACTAAGGGTATGTCTACACTACGGGATTATTCTGATTTTACAGGAACCGTTTTTTTAAAACAGATTGTATAAAGTCGAGTGCACACGGCCACACTAAGCACATTAATTCAGCGGTGTGCATCTATGTACCGAGGCTAGTGTCAATTTCCGGAGCGTTGCACTGTGGGTAGTTATCCTGTAGCTATCCCATAGTTCCCGCAGTCTCCCCCGCCCACTGGAATTCTGATTTGAGATCCCAATGCATGATGGTGCAAAAATAGTGTCGCGGGTGATTCTGGGTAAATGTTGTCACTCATTCCTTCTTCCGTGAAAGCAACGGCAGACAATCATTTCGCGCCCTTTTCCCCCTGGATTGTCCTGGCAGATGCCATAGCATGACAACCATGGAGCCTGTTTTGCCTTTTGTCACTGTCACCGTATGTGTACTGGATGCTGCTGACAGAGGCGGTACTGCAGTGCTACACAGCAGCATTTATTTGCCTTTGCAAGGTAGCAGAGATGGTAACCATCCTTATTGTACCGTCTGCTATTGTAAATTGGCAATGAGATGACTGTTATCAGTCATTTTGCACCATTTGCAATTGGTAATTGGCAATGATGGTTATCAATCCTTTTGTAATACCATCTGCTGCTGTCATGGGTGCTCCTGGCTGGCCTCGCTGAGGTCAGCCGGGGCCGGGGGCGCATGGACAAAAATGGGAATGAGTCCCCGGGTCATTCCCTTCTTTATGTTTTTTCTAAAAATAGATTCAGTCCTGCCTAGAATATGGGGCAAGTGTACTACAGAACCAGAGGGCACAGCCACTCCGTGTCAGAGCCCCAGAGATCCCGCAGAAATGATGAGCTGCATGCCATTCTAGGGGATATCCCTGTAACAACCCCACCCGTTGCTTCCCTCCTCCCCCAACCCTCCTGGGCTACCATGGCAGTGTCCCCTCATTTGTGTGATGAAGTAATAAAGAATGCAGGAATAAGAAACACTGACTTGTTAGCGAGATAAAATGAGGGGGAGGCAGCCTCCCGCTGCTATGATAGTCCAGAGAGTACAGAATCTTTTTTTTAGACATGGGTGGGGGGGGCTGATGGAGCTCAGCCTCCAGCTGCTATGATGAGGACGGTTACCAAGCATTTTGTACCATCTGCCGGGAATGACAAGGAGTTATTCCCAATTTTACCCTGGCGCCCCCAGCCGACCTCACCGAGGCCAGCCAGGAGCACTCATGGGATGATGAGGACGGTTTTCCACCATTTTGCACCATCTGCCATCAGGAAAGACGCAGCACCGCGTCTACCAGCAGCATGCAGTAGACATACGGTGACATTGAAAAAAACCCCATTCCTCCCTTTTCTCTCACAGGGAGGAATGGGGGTTAAATTGACAAGATATACCCTGAATCACGATGGACAATATTTTTGACCCTTCAGGCATTGGGAGCTCAGCCAAGAATGCAAATACTTTTCGGAGACTGCGGGGACTGTGGGATAGCTGGAGTCCTCAGTGCCCCCTCCCTCCCTCCATGAGCGTCCATTTAATTCTTTGGCTTTCCGTTACGCTTGTCACGCAGCACTGTGCTGAGTCCCTGCAGTGGTCTCTGTCTATCATAGCCTGGAGATTTTTTCAAATGCTTTGTCATTTCGTCTTCTGTAACGGAGCTGTGATAGAACAGATTTGTCTCCCCATACAGCGATCAGATCCAGTATCTTCCGTACGGTCCATGCTGGAGCTGTTTTTGGATTTGGGACCGCATCGCCACCCGTGCTGATCAGAGCTCCATGCTGGGCAAACAGGAAATGAAATTCAAAAGCTCGCGGGGCTTTTCCTGTCAACCTGGCCAGTGCATCTGAGTTCAGATTGCTTTCCAGAGCGGTCACAATGGTGCACTGTGGGATACCACCCGAAGGCCAATACCGTCAAATTGCGGCCACACAAACCCTAATCCGACATGGCAATACCAATTTCAGTGCTACTCCCCTCATTGGGGAGAAGTACAGAAATCAATTTAAAGAACCCTCTATATCGATATAAAGGGCTTTGTTGTGTGGACAGGTGCAGGGTTAATTCGGTCTAACGCTGCTAAATTCAGTTTAAACGCATAGTGTAGACCAGGCCTAAGACTTGCCAATTGTTACTTCTTAGTCAACTTCCAGCATGCAAGCCAAGCTGAACGCACCTGGGTGTTGCATGACACTGGATGTAAGGAAAGAAAAGCCATTGCCACACCTTCCCTGATTACTATACGGGGCAGTACAGGAAAGGCCCAGTGAAGGCAGAGCTGCCCTAATACTATCTCAGTGTGAACTACTGAAGGTTACTGGAGTTCCCTGGCAGCCGGAGGTGGGAGGGGGGGCTGCCTACAGTAAAGGCCCCCAAGAAATGCACTGAACTGCTTTGCGTGGAACTGTATAAGAAGCTGGAGTGCTGGGTGCTACTGGCATAGAGGTATTGGCAAACTAACCAAATTATGTTCATAAAGTAAATCATAATCTGTATGAGAATAAATGTTTCTTTCATATTGTATCAATCAGGGGATGTGAGTTTGACTTTCATATACCCGAATTTCAATATAGTCAGTTAAAAGTGTCATATACTTTGTATTCTATTGTAACACTTGTACCTCCTGAAATGGATTTAACTGCCTTACAAACATTGCTTGTACATCCTGATTTACAGAACCAGCTAGATACTGCAAAACAGGAAGGGCGCAGAGTCATGGTCACCGTGCATCAGAATGCCGATGAAATTAAACAGGTATTTGCCAGAATTGGCCAAGACCTGTCACACCACTGGTGGGAAGTGTTATTGGGATGGTCCCCCACTGGCACATCCTGAATTTGGCCCTACACCCCATCATAGTAGTCTTGGGGTCCCAGTCAGTAGTGGTTTTTGTTACCAGCCAAATGACATGCTGGACCTGGCGCAAAATCCAGCAGTTGCAAGTCCCCCGACAGATGAGTCAGTGGTTACTGCCACCAGCACTCGTACTCCCGGGAAAGGAGGTTAAAACGATCACTTGTCAGTTGCTATGCTGGTGTGCTAAGTATGGGATGCCAAGAAGAAGATAATTTGCTCGGTCTCAGTTGAGAGCCTTGAGCTTTCGTTGGATCTCAATGCAGGTGCATCCAGAAAAGGTGTGGCGGCTACCATGTAAGGCCCCCTTCCGTGAACGGTGACCTTTAAAGAGGGGAACTGTACGAGGAGATTTTGGCAAACCAGTAAAGTGACTGAAACCACTATGGCTTAGTACTAAAAGCAGCCAAGTCAGCATGCTGTAAAGTGGCCATGCAGCAGGCTTAGCTTAACCAAGGAAGGACGGGCGGGGGTTCTGGGTGCCACAGAAAGGGCAGCTTGACCCCATGTCCTTCCTGACAAGAATTGTGTTGAAGTTGCTGATGCATGCATTTTAGAGGAGCAGGATGTGCCCTCAGGAATATGTCTGACAGGGTCTCAAGGCTGCAAACTCTGGGAAAAACCCACACCTCGTTAATCCATAATTAGAAGGAAGCTTCTTGCTGGGCCATTGAAATTGCTCGCTGAACAAGTTTTCTTTAAGGGATGTGTCATTGTATTATAAATTAGGGTAAAAAGTTTGAGGTAGTGGGACTCTTTGTGCTGTCGTGTTGCGCCAGCCATCTAGCAGTCGGACAGTCACGTCTCCCCTGATTTATTTCCTGACACCACCTCGCACAGAGTAAACCTTATCAAGAGCTTTCGGTTGAAAGAACCCCAGGTAACGCCAGGTCATTATTGAAGATGTTAAACAACACGGGACCTAGAACTTGAGTTAACAAACTTGAGTTAAAATCCTAATGAAGACAAGGCAGTGTGTAGTTTCATATGAGTTGTTAGCAGGTCAAGTTAAAGCCTGTGGAGGAGCCTAACAACTAATGTGACAAATATGACCTACCTTGTCTCCATGAGGTTTTAGCTTGAGTTAAGGGCAAACCTTTCTTCCCATCCAGACGATACCATCCAGAGCTCAGGAGCACTGCAGGGGACTGCTTAGTATGGCGAGAAAGACTTTCAATTAAAATTAGAATCTTTTGGTTAAACTCAAATGACAAAATCTCCTGCCACACAGAGTACAAAGAGATCCCGAATGCACGTTCTCTTGACGTTAACACTAGGCTGGGGCGGAATTTGGTTTTAACAGGAAACCCCCCTTTCCTGCTCTGAAAATATTTCTCACTTTGGCTGAGGATGGAAGCTATCTTACAAAAACCTCCCAATGCAGTAGGGCTGGGTTCTCCCATGCTAATCCACACTGGGTTATACCTTCCTCCACAAGCAGCCTCACTCATTTGAAGGGGACCAGCTGCAAATTACAGGATTTCTCATACTGAGTAAAATTGGCAGAATCTCACCCTCTGTCTTGGTCTACACTACAGAGTTAGGTCAATGTAAGCTGCCTTACATCGGCCTCTCCATGTCAGTGTCCGCACCAGAGCTTTGATCCCACTGATGTAAGTGCCCTACTACACTGACATAATAACCCCACCTCCACCACAGGCGTAGGGCCTATGTTGGTGTAGTCAGGGCAACACATTTTCTGTGTAGACACGGCGGGTTACTTACATCAGCGGTTGGCTGTCATTCCTGGAGCTGTGAAATTGACAAGAACACCGGGATGTGTGGAGAGCTCCAGCTAGAGCCCAGCTACACCCTAGGCTCTTGGCTCCCTGATCCCAGCTGACCTGCTTCCCAGGCTCCCCAGTCCCAGCTGGGCTGCATCTACCTGGCTACCCACTCCGTGCTCAGATCTCTGGTGAGGTTTAGTAAGGAGAGATGATTTTAAAGGCCTAGTTGGCATGTTACTGAAGAATAGAAAGAGAGAACTTAAAGAAAAGTAAAGATTTTTGTTTTTAAAGGGATAGTTTGAAATAATAGAGGCAAGTTATTAAAGAAAAGAGATTTTGGGCGAGGTTTAGGAAGGAGAGTTGTTTTTAAAGACCTAGTTTGGCATGTTATTAATGAATAAAAAATATTGAGATAAATTTAAAAGGTATATTAACTCATAGAATCATAGAACCATAGAATCATAGAACTTAAGATCAGAAGGGACCATTATGATCATCGAGTCTGACCTTGCGCAAGATGCAGTCCACAAAAGCTGACCCACCCACTCCTGAAATAATTCTCTCCCTTGACTCAGCTGTTGAAGTCCCCAAATCCTGATTTAAAGACTTCAAGTAGCAGATAATCCTCCAGCAAGCGACCCCTGCCCCATGCTGCGGAGGAAGGCGAAAAACCTCCAGGGCCACTACCAATCTGCCCTGGAGGAAAATTCCTTCCCAACCCCAAATATGGTGATCAGCTGAACCCCGAGCATGCGGGCAAGACTCTCCAGCCAGACACTCAGGAAAAAGACTTTCAATATCCCAACATTGACCCTCGGTACTAAATACCAGTGGTAGCATGTTATTGACCTATTGACTAAATCACGTTCTCCTATCAAACCATTCCCTCCATAAACTTATCAAGCTTAATCTTAAAGCCAGAGAGGTCATTCGCCCCCACTATTTCCCTCGGTAGGCTGTTCCAGAATTTCACTCCCCTGATGGTTAGAAACCTTCGTCTAATTTCAAGCCTAAACTTCCCGACTGCCAATTTATATCCATTTGTTCTCGTGTCCACATTAGTGCTGAGCTGAAATAATTCCTCTCCCTCCCTGGTATTTATCCCTCTGATATATTTAAAGAGAGCAATCATATCTCCTCTCAACCTTCTTTTGGTTAAGGAAAACAAACCGAGCTCCTCAAGTCTCCTTTCATACGACAGGATTTCCATTCCTCAGATCATTCTAGTGGCCCTTCTTTGTACCCGTTCCAGTTTTAATTCATCCTTCTTAAACATGGGAGACCAAAACTGCACACAGTACTCCAAATGAGGTCTCACCAACGCTTTATATATCGGGACTAGCACCTCCTTATCTCTACTAGAAATACCTCGCCTAATGCATCCCAGGACCGCATTAGCTTTTTTAACGGCAACATCACATTGCCGACTCAGTCATCCTGCGATCAACCAGGACTTCGAGGTCCTTCTCCTCTTCCGTTTCTTCCAACTGGTGCGTCCACAGCTTATAAATAAAATTCCTGTTAGTCATCCCTAAATGCATAACCTTACACTTCTCACTATTGAATTTCATCCTATTACTAATACTCCAGTTTACAAGGTCATCCAAATCTCCCTGGAGGATATCCCGATCCTTCTCCGAATTGGCAATACCTCCCAACTTCGTGTCATCCGCAAACTTTATCAGCCCGCTCCTACTTTTGATTCCAAGGTCAGTGATAAATAGATTGAATAAGATCAGACCCAAAACCGAACCTTGAGGAACTCCACTGGTAACCTCCCTCCAACCCGACAGATCACCTTTCAATACAACCTGCTGCAGTCTCCCCTTTAACCAGTTCCTTATCCACCTCTGGATTTTCATTTCAATCCCCATCTTTTCCAATTTAACCAGTAATTCTTCATGCGGTACCGTATCCAACGCCTTACTGAAATCAAGATATATTAGATCCACCACATTTCCCTTGTCTAAAAAATCTGTTACTTTCTCAAAGAAGGAGATCAGGTTGGTTTGGCACGATCTACTTTTCGTAAAACCATGTTGTAATTTGTCCCAATTGCCATTGACCTCAAGGTCTGTAACTACTCTCTCCTTTAATATTTTTTCCATGACTTTACAGCCTACAGATGTTAAACTAACAGGCCTGTAGTTACCCAGGTCACTTTTTTTCCCCTTCTTGAAAATAGGAACTATATTAGCTAATCTCCAGTCAAACGGTACAACCCCCGAGTTTAGAGATTCGTTAAAAATTATCGCTAAGGGGCTTGCAATTTCACTCGCCAATTCCTTTAATATTCTAGGATGAAGATTATCCGGGCCGCCTGATTTACTACCGTTAAGCTGTTCAAGTTTGGCTTCTACCTCGGATACTGTAATTTCCAACCGCGCACCTTCATTCCCATCAGTCACTGTGCCACTATTTCTAAGCCCTTCATTAGCCTCATTAAAGACCGAGGCAAAATATTCGTTTAGATATTGTGCCATGCCTAGCTTATCCTTAATCTCCACTCCGTTTACAGTTTTAAGCGGTCCCACTTCTTCTTTCTTGGTTTTCTTCCTATTTATATGGCTAAAAAACCTTTTACTATTGGTTTTAATTCTCTTCGCAAGGTCCATCTCTACCCGGCTTTTGGCCTTTCTCACTGCATCCCTACACCCTCTGACCTCAATAAGGTAGGTTTCTTTGCTGATCCCTCCCATCTTCCACTCCTTGTACGCTTTCTGTTTTTTCTTAATCACCCCTCTGAGATGCTTGCTCATCCAGCTCGGTCTAAAACTGCTACCTAAGGACCGTTTTCCCTTTCTCGGGATACAGGCCTCTGACAGCTCCTGCAACTTCAACCTGAAATAATCCCAGGTGTCTTCTGCCTTTAGATCCCTAAATATGTTAGTCCAATCCACTTCCCTAACTAATCACCTTAACTTAGTAAAGTTAGCCCTTTTGAAATCGTAAACCTTAGTCTCAGATGCAATTTTGTTTATCCTTCCATTTATTTTGAACCGAATTAGCTCATGATCACTCGAGCCAAGGTTGTCCCCTACAACCATTTCCTCAACAAGGTCCTCACTACTCACCAAAACCAAATCTAAAATGGCATCCCCCCTCGTCGGTTCAGCTACTACTTGATGAAGGAATTCATCAGCTATCACGTCTAGGAAAAGCTGAACCCTATTATTATTACTAGCATTAGTTCCCCAATCTATATACGGGAAGTTAAAGTCTCCCATGATCATACAGTTCCTATTAGTATTTACCTCCTTAAAAACATTAAAGAGTTCTCTATCCATATCCAGGCTAGATCCCGGCGGTCTATAGCACACCCCAATCACTAACCCAGGGGAGGCTCTAGTAGTTTTCTTCCCTAATGTGACCAATGCCCAAACAGACTCCGTATTATCCATTCCATTACTAGTTATTTCATTACAGTTTACCTCATTATTGACATACAACTATTAGGTTAGGTTAAGAAAAGAGCATTTAAAAAGAGTTAAATGAAAGAGAAAAATATAAAGGAAACTGCCATGTGCTCTGAGCTGTGAACCCAGCTGACGGAAGAATCCACTTGCATGACTCATCTTCCTGGGCGGGGAAGGGCAGAAGAACCAATGTATCTTATCCTCTTTCACATCCCACAACAGTCCGTCTGGTGTCGATGGACCTTTCCTGTCAGGAAGGATGTAACACCTTCTGTTGGAGACTGGCACGTCACACCAGTTAATGTCCCTCCCCTGTCTGGTGGTTTACAAGGTCACAGAGGGTCACAATACAACCGCTCCATGAATGTCAGCCAACAACGATGTAAGTAACCCACAGTGTCTAACTCTGTAGTGTAGACCAAGCCAGAGGGTGAGATTCTGCCTTTTACTCACTATGAGAAGTACCTTAATTTGCAGCTGGTCCCTTTGAAATGAATGAGGCTGCTTGTGGGGGAAGGTATAACCCAGTGGGATAAGCATGGCAGAACCCAGCCCTACTGCAGTGGGAGGTTTTTGTAAGCTAGCTTCCATCCACAGCCAATGTGAGAAACAACATTTTCAGTGGAGGAAATGGGGGTTTCCTGTTAAAACCAAGTTCTGCCCCAGCCTAGTGTTAACCTCAAGAGAACATGCATTCAGGCTCTCTTTGTGCTTGTTAGAGAACATAAGAACGGCCGTACTGGGTCAGACCAAAGGTCCATCTAGTCCAGTATCCTGTCTACCAACAGTGGCCAATGCCAGGTGCCCCAGAGGGAGTGAACCTAACAGGCAATGATCAAGTGATCTCTCTCCTGTCATCCATCTCCATCCTCTGACAAACAGAGGCTAGGGACACCATTCCTTACCCATCCTGGCTAATAGCCATTAATGGACTTCACCACCATGAATGTATCTAGTTCTCTTTAAACCCTGTTATAGTCCTAGCCTTCACAACCACCCCAGGCCAGGAGTTCCACAGGGTTGACTGTGCGCTGTGTGAAGAAGAACTTCCTTTTATTTGTTTTAAACCTGCTGCCTATTATTTTCATTTGGTGACCTATAGTTCTTGTATTATGGGAATAAGTAAATAGAGGAAAGGGCAGAAAGGCAAAGAAATATATGTCGGATAAGGCAAGAGATTCCCATGCTTCCTGTTTCCTTAGGCTCGACCCTCCCTATCCAGCATCTGTCGTCTGGTAGGTTTGATCTTCCCATAAAGGGCCCTTCCCACCTTGGATAACGAGGACTCCGTCGTGATAAGGTGAAAGACAAATGAAGTGTATTGAGGGATTGGTGTACAACGAAGGGGGCAAAGAAAAGGAGGGAGTAAACAGTGAAAATATGTAAGACTGATTTTCCCAAAATAAACCCTATAAACAGATAAGTAAACCCCTTAATAGAAACCTCCTTCTATAGATCAAGTGTCGATTGTTGCCTGAGATCTCAATCCTCCGGCTAGTTGAAAGCCATTGGAGAGGAGCTCAAGGGAGTCCCTTGATGTTCCTCTGGGTCTGTAGAAGAGCAGATGGTCCATCGGGGAACAGCAGCTGCAGGTGGGTGATGGTAAGTGGGATGTGGCTGCCTGTCCATTTCTTCTCCTTGCAGGTGATGACAAAGTAGAAACAGAACTGTGGAAGGAAAACCCGAGCCCCCTCTACCACTAGGATGGGGAGGTGAGTGCAAGTCGGACCCTCACTCTCACTCAGATGGACAGCAGCTGAGCAGTGCTCAGGGCAGACTTATATAATCTGGCCCTGGAAACCCCGTAGAAGGAGCAGAAACCCCCTTTGGGGAAACCCTGTGGAAAAGACAGTAAAACCCAGTTCTATCTAGAAGTTGTTTACCACTTCTGAGGCGAAATAAAAGGCAGGAAAACTGTGATCAGCTGGATCACGTGGGCTCAAACACCATTTTGAAAATCGATATGGGATCCTGAAATTAAACAAAATGGACATAATCCAACAATGCCCTCCTTGGAGGAGTTATAGCAATAAGCATAACTACTACAAACATATCAAACAGATACTTAAAGTAACAATCCCAAGGCATTATTATCAAATGGTACCCTTGGTGTCCTCTTACCGTTTCTGTTTTATGCATAGAAAAGTGAGGACAATTTGAAGCAGCAGCAAAAACAGCGTCTGGGAGCCAGTGGATCCGAGAGAAGATTGCTGTTTCCCCCGCTTTTTTTAACAAATAGAAGTGAAAGATATATGAAGTCTTGTAAAGGAATAAACACTTTAAAAGACAAGCCTATCTGAAGACACATCCCTTATTTAGCACTTTTGAATATGCATTTCAATAAAAAGTGAGCGTGCAGAAACATCCCAGTGTTAAAAACACAGAGAACCTGTTTATAGAAGTAATTTATAGTGATAAAAAAGTTTTCCCCTCTGTTTTAGACTAAGGTCGGTCATTTTTTAGTAAGGACAATTTGAAGCAGTGTGGTGTGAGTGGGTAGTATTGACCTGGTAACGTTGTGTGGGGGGTTTACTAGTACTGTCTGCATTGGTGCTGGATGGTGGTGGGACATCAGGGTGTGACTTCACTTAAGGGATGATACATGAGCATGTAACCTGAGCCCAGGAGGGAGTTGGGGCCAGGTGACACCCCCCAAGATGGACCTCACTGAGGGGTCCTGTTTTCTGTACCTAGAAGCGCTGTTTTGTACTGCATTCCTGTCGTCTAATAAACCTGCTGATTTACCAGCTGGGTAACTGAGAGTCACGGTGAATTGCAGGAAGTGGGGGGGTGCAGGGCCCTCTCTCCCCCACACTCCGTGACACGTGCTTCTTCAGCAAAACCACTGTTAGCAAAAACAGCATCTGTGAGCCAGTGGATCAGAGATAAGATAAGATAAGGAGGAGCTTCTATTTAAACAGGTCTCATGATGAAAGATGGCTGCACCTAGAAGGCCCTGGCCAACACCAGCAGTCCAGCCTCTCATGAAGAGACATTATACGGTCGCTGCTATGGGACATGAAGAGTGTTTAAGATGGGTAATGGGAGCAGGGAAACAGGGATCGCTAATGATGCCTGTACCCACAAGAACGACGCGGTGGAGAAACACGAGGCCAGACCGCCGGACCAAGATTTGTTTGAGACTCCGTACCCAGGCCAAACAATCAAACAAAGGGCTGTACAGAGATGAGGAACTGGTACATTGTATGTAAGAATGTTCAAGGGATGGTTTGGCAGGGACCCGGTCACTGGTGCTCGGGTGGCTAGAGCCTTTTGGATCAAGCCTGCACAGAGACATGCTGCATTTGTTGTCGTTTGTTGTTTTTAAAAGCTGCATGCGGAAGGGGTCTAAAAGGTTGTAAAAGGTTTAAAAAGCTGCATGCTATGAAAAAGTACAAAGATGCCTTACACGTATTTCTTACTGTCCATTTTTCAGCAGCTGAGAGATGGTTCTTCAGAGGACTTGGAGGATCTGGACACAGCTCCGAAGGGCCGAGCGGATTGGGTCCAATCTGTTTTGGCCCAGACCCAACACCAGATGCTCAACAGAATGCTGAAACAGAGGGGGATGCTTATTCTATAGGCCCGTGCTATCTGAAGTTGAGGGAGAAATTCAGTATTAAGCCTGTGCGAGTTCATAACCGTAAAACCGCGATGCGTGCAATGGTGCGAGCAGCTGTGCATGGAATCATCAAACACTGCCTGAGAGAGAAACAAAATGAGGATTGTCCTGGGTGCCCCATAGATGCCCTGGTCAGAGGCACCATGACAGTAAACTGTAAAAGGAAAGAAATTAGCAGTAGTTTGTGTCTGGAGAGTGTGTTAAATATCATCATCACGCTGGGATACGCACTGCAGTGCCTCTGTTTAACCCAGGAACAATTAGCTCTAAGGGCAGAATTGGTGGAGAAAGTGACAGAGGCCAAGGACCCAAATGGCACTTTAGATGAAATCATCAAACCGACAGATAAAGGGGGAAAGTCAAGGGGAGGGGTATTCTTCAGATAGGCTTCATGCGGTCACAAAGCGATGGCTTTTGTCTTTTACTATCAGTAAATGGAATAAAATACTTGTTATAACTGTCACAAAGTGTCTTTCACTGCAATCTCACCATTTCTTACAACTTTAACAGTGTTTAAAAGGCTAGGAAAGAAGTCTGTGTAAAAAACCAAGCAAACCGAAGGGGTGACCCTAGCGCATTGCTAAGGCAGACTATAGTGTGTGGATCACTGGTCGCTTTACTAGTCTTATCTGCTTTAAAAGGTAGAGAACGCCACAGCTCCAGCCTGGGATGTATTATTTTAATAAAATCTATGGACCCAAACCAAACACAGGAGCTTTTACCTGTGTCTCACCACATGGGTTGCAAACATTTAAAAACAGACATTCTGATAAGGCAACAGAAAATTCAATTTAGAAGTCCTAAGAAAATGAAAACTTAATCTAACTTTCGCATGGATTTGGTAAAAAGTGTGGAGGAAAATAAACTTCTCTCTGATCCACTAATTTACAGAATAAGGGGAATATAAACTGGCTGTTACTAAGGTTCTGTGGTTTACACTCTAGGGTGTTGCTGCATGCTCATTTTTTTTAATTGAAACACACACATAAAATGTTAAATAAAGGGCTCTGTCTTGATATAGGCTTGTCTTTTAAAGTGTTTTTTCTTTTACTAAACTTAATATAACTTTCACTTGTATTTGTTAAAAAGCGGGGGAGGAAGCAGCCTTCTTATCTCTGATCCACTGGCTCACAGAGGCTGTTTTTTTTAACAGCAGTTTTGCTGCAAAAGCATAATATTTCAAATTGGCCTCGCTAAAAAATGACCAATGTTATTCTAAAACATAGGGGAAAAGCTTTTAAAAACTGTTAGTTACTAAGGGCTTATGGTTTTAAACTTTATTAACACACCTTTGTAAATGTTCTACATGTCGGGAAAGATGCTTGGGGTCTGCTTTTTTAGTTAAGAAACAGTTAAGGGTGGAGGGGTAGTGAGGGGATGGGAGGGAGATGGCTCATTTTTAAAAATCTTGGGATTATAGGATTGGTCCAGGAAAATGTATTTTATGACACAACTGTAGAACAGCATCTGATTGGTCAGCTCCAGAGGTGGAGATAACTATCCTATGGGGTTGTGAGCCTTGGGAGGTGCCTCTTTCCCCAGGGACAGCCACAAGGGTAAGATCTCTCTCTCTCTGACACAACCACATGATGTCTATCTTTGCCCTTTGCAAAGGGGCTTTCTTTTCCCTTTTCTTGCCCTCTTCTCTCTTTTAACCTACCTTTATACGTTTCTGTCATAGCTTTATTCCCCACTTTGAACTTTAGCGTCCAAAAGATGGGGACCTGCATGGATCCTTCTAAACTTAAATCCTAGTTTAGATCTGGTAATGCTGCCACCAGCCAGATATTAGTGTCTGGCACACTCTCTGTTCCCCCAAAACTTTCCCTGGGGAACACAGATCCAAACTCCTTGGATCTTAACACAAAGGGAAATAAACCATTCCCCCACCTTTCTCCCTCCCTTAGTTGTTGGGAGAGATTACCTTGATTCAACTCCTTGAATCTAAACAAAGAGGGATTCATCTCCCCACCTCCTTTCTTTCCCCCACCTATCCCTGGTGAGTCAGACTAATCCCCTGGGGTCTCAAACAAGGGAAAAATCAAACAGGTTCTTAAAAAGAAAAGCTTTTAATTAAAGAAAGAAAAAGTTTACAGGGTACAGCTTAAAAAAACTAGAGGGACTCTTGCATAAATACAAGTACAGCAAAGAGGTAAAATATTGGTCCAGCAAACACACATTTGCAAATACAGAAATTAATCAAAAGACTAATTTGCCTTTCTAATACTCACTATACTGCATAGAAGAGAATATTTCAGGAAGCTTGGAGAGCCTGGATATACGTCTGGCCCCTCTTAGATCCAAAGAGAGAACACACCCCAAAACAAAGAACACAAACAAAGGCTTCCCTCCACCGAGGTTTTAAAGTATCTTGTCCCCTGATTGGTCCTCTGGTCAGGTGTTAGCCAGGTTCACTGAGCTTGTTAACACTTTACAGGTAAAAGAGACCTTAACCCTTAACTATCTGTTTATGACAGTTTCTCTTTTATGTAACTCTTTCTAAATGCTCTTTTGTTAACCTACCCTTGTATTTAATACACTTTTTAAATTTATCTCAAAAACTTTTATTCTTTAATAAAATGCCAAACTAGGCCTTTAAAAACATCTCTCCTTTCTCGACCTCACCAAAAATCTTTGTTTTCTTTAATAACTTGCCTCTATTCTTTCAAACTAACCCTTTAAAAACAAAAATCTTTATTTTCTTTGTTCTCTCATTCTATTCTTTCAACCCCTTTCTCTAAATAATCAACCAAATGTATCAAAGCACAAGCACTCAACATCCCCCAATTCAAACATTAAAAAAAAAGGCCGATGGCGCTAAACGTCGACACCAACAGAAATGGGAATGGAGGGCAGGACATTAGCCCTAAAGGGGGCATGGAAACCTGCCAAAATACATGGTAATGAATACTATTGAGCCATGTACTACTAACAACTTTTCTCCATCTTTTTTTATGATAACTATTATAAATATAAAGGGAAGGGTAACAACCCTTATGTGTGCAGTAACAAAAAATGCCTCCTGGCCAGAGGTACTGGATCACTTACCTGTAAGGTGTTAATCAGTTCAGTTAACTTAGTTGGCATCTGACCAGAAGGACCAATGGGGAAAGAAAATACTTTCAAATCAGGGGGATGGAGGGTGGAAG
>SCPV02074422.1:0-12534 GCA_004028625.2 Cuora amboinensis
AATTCATCACCACCTTCTGCACTCCCTTGAAACACTCCTCCTCCTCCTTCCCCCACTCCCCCGGCGTGGTGCCACCTCCCTCCCCTCTGGAGAACGCACCACCTCTCAGCCTGGATTTGTGTCACTTCTTCTATCTCTGTGTCCAACCGACCACTGCTTCCCTGCTGCTTGGAAGCGGTGGATGACCTCACCTACACCTCATTTCCTGTAAGAGCTCCAGCATGTAGTCACGATGCTGAAGGGCCACCACGCTGAAGCCTGTGTGTGTGTGTGTGTGTGTGTGTGTGTGTGTGAAAATCCGTTCCTTCCACTTGACTGCAGGAGTTACCACAGGTAGCTGGATGATGATTGGTGTTGTGGAGAAGGAAAGGGGCTGGTGTGAAAGTGAAGGGGCGGGTGGCTGAGAGGGAGGACTGGATATGCCAAGTCACGGAGAGAAGGTAGGGGGAATAGAGACGGGCCTGGGTATTGGAGTCCATCAAGTGGGGGAAGATATGGATGTGGAAAGCTGTGGGCAAGAGGATAAACGGAAGGGAACTGGAAGTCACTTCAGATTAAGATTGGTGTATAGGAGGAGAGGGAAGTGGGCACAGGAAGTCACCGGAGCAGATGTGCCTGGGGAAGTCCTAGAGGAGTTGTGTGAGGAGTAATGGAGGGGGAGAGGAAGACTGAAGCAGTAAATACCGAAGGGATAGACACCTCTCCATGTCCTAACTAGACCACATGGAACACACAGGAAGAGGTGGCCAAATTGTGCGATGCTCCTAGTGCAATCCACGTAACATGGTATCTTGTTTCATGATGATTACTGACACATAGTGGATCTAAATTCCAGAGCAGAAGCATGGTCTAGCGGCTTGTGCACCTGGCTAGGGGCTTAGAGGCCCCAAGGTCTAAGCCTGACACTCATGTGCTACGTGACCTTGGACAAGTCATTAAGGCGAAAGGTTTCAAACCTGGATTCCTAAAGTTCAACACCCAAATAGAACATTTAGGCACCTAAATAAAAGTGGCCTGATTTATAGCTGTGCTGAGCTCCTGCGGTTCCCACTGACATCAACTGGAGTTGCGAGTGCTCCGTACCTCTGAAGAGCAGGCCATTGTGGTGTTTCCTCTTTGATATTGTTTAGGTTGCTGGCGTGCTGAGTCCACTGCCTATCGTGCTGGCCACTAGTGTCTCATTGTTTCCTTGTCCTCACCCCTCCCCTCCCATCAGACTGGCTATCTCCATCTGATATCTCTTGCTGTATGCCCAGAGTATAAGATCTTTGAGGCAGGGAGAGTCTTTTGTTTTGTGTTTGTGCAGCACCTAGCAGAATGGGAGTCTGAGGTCCATGATTGAGGCTCCCAGGCGCTAGCATAATACAAATAATAAATAATAATTGTTATTACTCTGTGTACTCCCTTCCTTCTTTCTCTTTACAGTGGCTTTGGTGTGTTTTCTGAAATGTTTCCCTTTCCTCAGTATATTGTCATGTCTCTTCATTGTTCCTGTCACTTTTCTATTATAGGCATCTGCCCCCTCCACCCCAAACCTGAGTTGGTGATCCTGTTATTTCCTGTTTCTTATTTCCATTCCTGATTCTCCCCCCTCTTGCTGGGATCTGGTCATTCCATCAATGGTGGGGCAGGAGACTCAGTAGAATATTGAGTCACTGGCAGGCTGGCACCTCACATCAATTAGCAGACAAGAGAGTTTTCCAACAGCCCCAGGGGCATTCATCCCCCACACAGGATACAAAAAACTTGCACTGGCTTCCGGGAGAGCTCCTTGTATCATGCAGGAGAAGACCTAAAGGGAGTTTAACTGCAGAAAAACAGCTGTGCGGCGGACAGTCTTGTGGGTTGGTGTTTCTGCTCTGCAGGACTCTGATTCCATCAGTGAGAAATGCTCATGAATAAGCTGTAAGAGATGGCATCACATGGGACACACGCGGGCTAGGAATCACAAGGCGCAACTAACTCCCCTGGTGGAGCAAACGCCTGACCTGGAAACTGGTAGTTCAAAGGAATCATTAGCATATTATGCAAGAGGGTCTAGATGCATGAGAACTAAACCCACGAGTGAAAAGGGGTGCATGTGTCTGGGCGTATCAATGCATGACACTGCGGCTGTGAATAAGAATTATTGATGTCCCTCATGGCGCAAAGAGACAGGACTTAGTGGTAGTAAATACACAAAGGATTCTTTACTGATGCTACTGGACAGACAGACCCTGTTATTCCCCTTGACTCTCCCGCAACCTGTGCTGCCAAGTGTCATGAAAAGCGATTCTCCTTAAGCCCAGGTGTGACCAGGCTGAGTCCCGACACTATCCTCCCCAGAGCACACAGATCTGGAGTTAGGCCCCAATTCAGCAAAGTGCTTAAACACATTCTTCACTTTAAGCACATGCTTAAGGGCTTTGTTGAACCAGGATGGACTTAAGCGCATGTTGAAAGTTAAACATGCCCTGTGAGACTGACAGTCATACAGGATTTTCAGGTGATATTTGAGAAGCAAAAGCATCAATAATTCCACACAGTGCTTAGAAGACTTATTGTCCTGTATCGAACTATTTACAAGAGCCGAGTGAATGATCCACAGAGAATAGTTCTTTCAGTGAACTTAGCTACTTTGGGAACATTTACTCATTATTTGAAATTGTTTGTTTGCCAAATAATATCTGCAATAAGTCCCAGTCTGAGCTGTTCTGTGGGAGCATTCAGCATGTGAAACTCCAGCTGGGTTGATTAGATTTGATTGGACATAAGGTGTGACAGTTTGGGGAATATGTCCACACCCATTTATGAATTTCATGTGGTTTTATGAACGCTATCTGTAATTGCAAGCAGTTTGTAATTGTAGATCAGATCATCCATTTTGCAGCATTTTGTAATGGAGAGGCTATGTAGGGGTGAGGGGAGGGAGGGAGGAAGGAAGATGTGACAGAGCAATCAAGGGCCATCCACACTGAGCAAATTTCCCCTGCTCAAACAATAGGGTTTCTGTCAGCAGGGCCTTTGGCTCTGAATGGAAATCTGTCTGGGGAGAGGGAGAGCTGGATTCCCATCCCTCCCACATCTAATCTAGTCTTTTTTACAAGGTAGCTGCTTTTGAAGCCAAGGAAGCCATTTCATCGCCAGGAACAGAAGACAAAGTGGAGTGAGTGGAGGAAGGAAGGACTTTACCTCTCCTAAGGTCTTGAACAAAACCCAGGACTCAAAAATAAAACTCTCTTGTGCTTTTTAAGAGTAAGGGGTGTGTGTTTATGTTTAAGAAATCCCTTGGCTAAGCCTGTGTTTTCCTTGTTTTACTGACACATTGCCCTGAAAGGGTTAACTAGAAACCAGAGCTCCCACCACCAGGTGGGCTCTGCAGGGAACTTGTCATAGGGCTTGGCTACACTTGCAAGTTGCAGCGCTGGTAGAGGCTTTCCAGCGCTGCAATTAGTAACCGTCCACACCTGCAAGGCACATCCAGTGCTGCAACTCCCTGGCTGCAGCGCTGGCTGTACACCTGGCCAGGTTGGGGTGTAGCGATTGCAGCGCTGGTGATCCAGCGCTGCTCATCAAGTGTGGACACACCAGTGCTTTTATTGGCCTCCAGGGAATAAGGAGATATCCCAGAAAGCTTTTAACTAAATTACTCTCTTTGTTTTGTTATGCAGCCTCTCTTTCTTTTGTTGTGAACTCCAATCGAAGCTTATCTAAAAAACAAACACTGATCACAGCAAACAGGAGCTATCTGTACCTGGCTATGAACGATCAAATGAGAGGCAGGGAGTGAATATTTGCTTGACAGAGAAATAGCGTTGGAGGCAGGCTGTTTGCAATTAACACCAAGGGTTCGCAAACATTTTGTGATTTTTCAATCCAGGAAGCTAAAGTGTTGTCTCCAAAAATCCACTCTCTCTCTCTTCCCTGCTCCCTATCACAGTACACCACAGGGAGTGAGTGAAACAGCGGGGAGTCTGTGTTGGAGGCAGGCTGTTTGCAATTAAGAGTTAAGACTAAGGGCTCGCGAACATTTTGTGATTTTTCAATCCAGGAAACTAACACACGGTGTTGGCTCCAAAAATCCACTCTCTCTCTCTTCCCCGATCCCTGTCACAGTACACCACCCTCCACCCCCCTCTTTTGAAAAGCACGTTGTTGCCACTTGAATGCTGGGATAGCTGCCCATAATGCAGCACTCCCAACAGCGCTGCAAATGTTGCAAATGTGGCCACACACCAGCGCTGGTAGCTGTGAGTGTGGCCACACACCAGCGCTGCTCCTACACAGCTGGATGACCAGCGCTGCAAACTACCAGCGCTGCAAACCGTAAGTGTAGCCAAGCCCTAAGTCTTGGTCTACACTTAAAATTTTGATCAGCATAGGTACAGTGCTTGGGGTGTGAAAAATCCACACCTCTGAGCACCATAGCTAAGCCGAATTAACCTCCGATGTAGACAGGACAAGGTTGACAGAAGAATTCTTTCATCAACCTAACTACTGCTGCTCAGGGAGGTGGATTCACTACAGCAACAGAAAAACCCCTTCCATCGCTGTAGGAAGCACCTGCTCTATGGCTATTATGTCACATATAAAAGGCCGCTTGGACTGCCAAAGCAAAAAAAAAACAAGCCGCCCGGACTGTGCCGCCCCAAGAATGGACGGAATTCCGCCCCTTAGTATGTGCTGCCCCAGGCACATGCTTCCTCTGCTGGTGCCTGGAGCCGGCCCTGCTGACTAGAGGCCCTAGGCAGTGCACATAACAAAATTCATTCTGCACGTGGATGGAAAAAAATATGGAACACTGTACAGGACTTACAGAGGAGGATAGACAACTGTCATCCGGGGTGGTTCTCATCTAACCACAACTTTGCTTCTTACCCCACTTTCCCCAGTGTGTTGTCTCACCTGGGTGTCAAGGCCTAACATCATTAACATGGAGAAGAAGAGAATCGACCAGAGATGGGACATGGGCAGCTGCATGACAATCTGGGGGTAGGTGAGGAAAGCCAGTCCTGGACCTACCAGAATGAAAATATATTGAAAAGTTCATGTTTCTAAAGCGCTTTAACAATGAGGCATGTCGGAGTTCAGTACGACTATTAAACCGAGAGATGGCAACAGTAAAAAATTGCCAATATTTTAATATTGGTTCCACGAAAATCTGCCCCCTTGGCCTGTGCTGCACAAAGGAGGGGTGAGGGACTTGAGAATCCATTCATCTTTCCCCCCATTTAAACAATAATGCCATTTTGTTACCATAATCAGTGATGCAGGAACAGACTGGGAGCTCAAACATTTTCCAGGAAATGCGTATACTGTGTTACTGAGAATTAGGGTTGGTCAAACATTTTCCAAGAGCATTTTTTTCAGTCCCAAAATGCCATTTAGTCAAAATTGAAACTTTCTGGGGGAACATGTTGATTGCAATGAAATTTAGTTTGAGGGAGGAAAATTGAAAAAAAAAAAAAAAGACCCTCTTTGATAAGGTTGAAAATGGAATTCAGAACAAAAATGTCAGAATTTCCCACAAAAAGGAAACCTTGAGTTTCAGCCAGCTCTTGCGAGAATACTGATCGGATCAGAGCTTAGCTACTCCATGGGAAAACTCTAACAAAGGGCTACACCCATAAAGAGCCTCCTTAAGTGCAGCAATCCTGAGCAATAGACAATCCAGGTGTAGAAGGACAACAAACCTCAGAATTTCCTGTGTTGGGAACCTGAGTGGAAAGAGCGCCTGAGTCTATCAGGAATAGGCTTCCCAAATTCCTCTGGGACCCAGGCCACTCCTCACATCTGTTCAGCTTGGCAAAGAATTTTCCAAATGGCTCATTCCCAGTCTCCTGAGCCATCCAGTCCTACAACTCTGTACCATCTCAGGAAATTGAATTACACACTTGTGCCCCAGTCGGGAAGGCTCCGTGAGAACACCACGCTGATTGACAAAATGCTATTCACTATGATCACATCCTGAACATTTGGAACCTGTTTTCTTTTTTGGGGATCATTTTCACTCACTTCATGGGCCAGATCTTCAGTTGTGAAAACTGGCATTGCTGCATTGAAGGCAGTGGGGGCTCTGGTCTCTTAAGTTTACTAGAATTAGTTGTGGACAATATATAAAAATTCTCCTCTAAAACTGGCCTTATTCTCCTCTCATTTATACCACTGTAACTCCATTGAGCTTCAATGGCATTACAAAGCGTATGAGTTTGCAGTGTTGGTAGTGCAGGGAGAGAAACAGAGGCTAAAGAGATGAACTGACTTGTCCAAGGTGACATAACAGTAGCAGAGCTGGAAATAAAACCCAGCTTTCCTGACCCCCATGCCAGTGCCCCACCCACTGGATCACACTGCTAGTCTGAACACTACACATGCAATGTCTGCTTACCTGAAGATGCCAGCTCAGCGATTGACTTCTTGGTGATATGACCCATGAAGCCAACAACGGAGAAAATGACAAATCCTGCAAATATGCTGGTGGTGGAATTTATACAGCAGACGATGATTGAGTCTCTGGAAAAGCAAACACAGATGTGAGAAAACCTCCTGTATTTCTGGCCCAGTCAGCAAATCAGAACAGGTTCGGAGTTAGCAGATGAGGTGAGGGTGAAAATGAGGCCTGAGTGTAATACTGACAGACCCCGGTCGTCGGTGGGCGAAACCGCACCTGGGATCTCTGGAGCCTCTACCGCATGAGCTAAAAGCCAACTGGCTGTTAGCTAAGGCTGTAGAGCAGAATCATTTTATCTCTCTCTCTAAGTGGTTTCGGTGCCACTAGATGTGACTGAACACCACACCCAGGAGATGTGTGGGTTACATGAGGAGGCATGTTACCGTGCTGTGGACAGGTGACAGTGAGAGGTGAAGGTCAGAGGTGGGGTGGGTAACTTGGTGATGTCCTGTGGCCAGAAGATATTCAGATATGAGGATCAGTGGTGAGGTCTGGGTTGCATGCTGGTGAATTAAAGACCGTACAGCATCAGGTACTTTGGGCCAGATTGTGAACCCCTTACTCTGGTGAGTGGTTACTCACAGGAGTAGTTTCGGTGACTGCAATGGGAATACCCCTGTGACTAAACGCTTGCCAATGACACACAGGGGTTCACAGTTTGCCTCTGTGTGTCTTTCTGATTGTAGAGGTATTTGAAGAATACTGACTTGTATACATTGTTATGAAAGCAGTTATAGCTTCCCAGGGCAATCAGAGATCCCGACCCCAGTCCATAGGAGAAAAAGATCTGTGTGGCTGCATCCATCCAGACCTGCAAAGGAAGAACAAGCCATGACTCAGTATTCCGTAGCAAAGTCGGAACATTCTGCATAATCCAATCTGTCCATCTAGCTTTCTAGATCTTCTTTGAACAATAGCTTATCGTGTCTAAAGCATGTAGCAGGGGAAGTGTTATATCCTAGGGGGCAGCCGGTTTAGGAAGAAATCACTTGAGGCCAGAGAGCTGACAGCTAACAAATCACCATTTTATTTACAGACACAAAGGGCTCATTCAGCCGGCTGAAGCTGGCTGAGCTAACCCATAATAATCTAACTCAGTTGCCATAGCAACAAAAACCATGACAACCAAATACACAACATATTCCTCCCCCCCAATAAGAAAATCCCCTAAATAAAAAACACACACTAGACTAGAGAAGGAGGGTAGACTGCCTCCATTCCCGGCTAAACCCTGGGGATTATTTTGCCCCATAACCGTGGGTTCGCCCTAGCTAGAGATCCAGCCGATGAGGAGGCCTTCTGTCTCTAGGTGGATTACGGCGAACTTCTGGTGTTATTGCACCCGAAAGCACTAGGGGCTCAGGGTCCGCAGCACGAACGGGTGAGGAGGTGGTATCAGCTCGTGCTGGGCAAAGGGGTATCTCAGCCACCGGCAGTAATGGAGGAGAACAGTCAGGAACAGGTGACTCGTGATTCGGTGCCTCACCAGAAGAGGTGAAGTCAGACCCCGCAACTGCAGATGGGTCCTGAGGACTGGCATGACCTGGCAAAAGCTGATCTACATGTCGCCGCCAGGTAACATTCTCTGCATCCGGACTGTGTAGGAAACAGGTCCTGTTTGAGTGATGACTGTGGCCGGGACCCATTTAGCTCTGGAAGTATAATTCCGAGCCAAAACTGGCTGTCCCGGGCTAAAGGTTCGGTCTTTTGCTCTGGGTGCCCGCCTGATGACTTGATATTGCTGCTGATGTTGCTCAGTTTGTCGGGGTTCAGAAGGTTTCAGCAGATCAAAGCAAGTGCGCAGCTGTCGTCCCAACATTAGAAAGGCTGGGGATGCCTGGGTAGTAGCATGAGGTGTGTTTCTGTAGGAAAGTAAGAAGATATCCAGACGCTTTTGAATGGAGTGTTGTCCCCTTGCTGATTTCAAAGCGTTTTTCATTGTCTGCACAAATCTTGCAGCTAATCCATTGGTGGACGGATGATATGGTGCTGACGTGATGTGGTGTATCCCATTTGCCTTCATAAAATTTTGAAACTCCTGAGAAACGAACTGCGGTCTGTTGTCGCTCACAAGTTGTTCTGGCAGACCAAAACGACTAAAGAGTCCTCGTAGTTTTTGGATAGTACTCTCTGCAGAAGTGGACTGCATTATAGAGACTTCTGGCCATTTAGAATGGGCATCTATTGCCACCAAGAACATGCTTCCTTCAAGGGGGCCAGCAAAGTCAACGTGAATACGTTGCCACGGGTTTTCAGGCCAGTCCCATGGGTGTAGAGGTGCCCACTGGGATGCATTCCTCACACCCTGACATGACATACAAGCTTTTGCCTTCTCTTCAATAGCGCTGTCCAATCCAGGCCACCAAAAATAGCTTCGTGCTATTTCTTTCATGCGCACTATTCCACAGTGACCGGAATGTAGCTGTTCTAACATCTGTGATCTTAGTGGTGGTGGAATAATGACACGTCTCCCCCACAAAAAACAACCAGATTGGACCGATAACTCCATCCATTTGGACATGTAGGGAACAAGGTCGGATGAGACCGGAGAGGTTTGTCGAGATTTTCCATGCATCACCAGGTCCATAACTTGGGACAATACTGCGTCAACGCGAGTTGCCCTCTTTATCTGAGTAGCAGTGATGGGTGTATTCTCTATCTGTTCAAAGTAGAAGATTTCCTTTTGGGCACTATCTTGATGTTTGACCGGCAAAGGCAACCTCGAGAGGCCATCTGCATTGCCGTGCAGAGTGGATTTCCGATATTTGATTTCATATGTGTGTGCTGAAAGTAACAATGCCCAACGTTGCATACGACTAGCAGCTAATGGGGGAATGCCAGTGTAGGGTCCAAAAATTGACGTCAGAGGTCGATGGTCTGTAAGAAGAGTAAACTTTCACCCAAACAGGTACTGATGAAACTTCCGAATTCCAAAAACAATTCCTAATGCCTCACGTTTGATTTGGGCGTAGTTAATTTCTGCTTTGCTTAGAGTGCATGAAGCAAAAGCAATAGGTCTCTCTTCTCCCGAAGGCATAATGTGTGACACGACTGCTCCCACTCCATAAGGGGAGGCATTGCAGGCCAATTGCAGGGGTAAGGATGGATCAAAGTGCGTTAGAACTTCAGAATTTAACAATGCATCCTTAGCTTTGTTAAATGCAACATCACAGGCTTCAGTCCACTTCCAGGCCTTGTTCTGCCCAAGGAGCTCATGAAGTGGTTTTAGCAGTGTGGCTAACTGTGAGATGAACTTTCCATAATAGTTCAGTAGTCCTAGAAACGAGCGCAGCTGGCTTACATTTCGTGGTGGGGGAGCCTCCACAATAGCTTTAACTTTTGCACGGGCCTTATGAAGACCTGCAGAATCAATGATGTGTCCCAAATATTCAACAGAGGGCTTGAAGAATTCACACTTGTCTTTGCAAACTCGTAGGCCATACTCTTCCAATCTTTGTAGGGTAGCCTCTAAATTCTTTAAGTGATCCTCTTCATTTCTTCCAGTGACCAGTATATCATCCAGATAGCACTGAACTCCTGACAAGCCACACAAGATCTGGTCCATAGCTCTCTGGAACAGGGCGGGAGCCGATGTTATTCCGAAGGGTAGGCGACAGTATCGATAAAGCCCCTTATGAGTCACAATAGTCAACAGCTCTTGGGACTTTTCATCGACATGCATCTGTAAATATGCTTGACTCAGATCAATCTTACTGAACTTTTGTCCTCCAGCCAGGCCTGCGAAGAGGTCATCGATGCGGGGAAGCGGGTATTGCTCTGCACACAACACTGCGTTGACAGTGACTTTAAAATCACCGCAAATCCGGAGAGAGCCATCTTTCTTCACTATTGGAACGATAGGAGTGGCCCATGAGCTATGGGTAACTGGTATTAGGACTCCATTGGTGACCAGGCGCTCCAGGTCTGCTTCAACCTTTGGCCTGATGGCATATGGCACAGTTCGGGCTTTCAGATATTTTGGTGGACTGCCAGGTTTAATGTTCAATGTCACAGTGATTCCCTTCATACTTCCCAAATCATCCCCAAAAACAGCAGCATGTTTCCTTAGTATAGGGGTTAGACTGGTTTCTTCTTTAGTCATCCGGTGCACTTCTGCCCAGTTCAGTTGAATCTTCCCAAGCCAGGACCTACCCATTTAGGCTGGGTAGTTACCTCTCACCACAAACAGTGGCAATCTAGCCGCCTGTCCATTGAGCTCCACCTTAACATCAATAGTGCCCACCATGGGCACAGCTTCTCCTGTATACGTCTTCAGAACAGTTTTTGTTGCCTTAAGCGGAAGATGCTGTAGCTTTTCTTTATACACAGTCTCAGAGACCAGCGAGACAGCTGCACCGGTGTCCAGTTCCATGCGTATAGGTTTGCCCTCCAATAAGGGGGTTACCCAGTAGTCATGTGAGCCCGCTGCCAAAGACAAAACATGCAGTGGCACTTCCTCTTGTGATGAGGTGTCTCCTTGATCATCCTGGGTCTGCTCTAGAGTATGCAAGGTTCCTCTTTTTGTCAGCCAGACCACAGGCCTCTCTTTCTTTTGTTTACAGGCACACTCAATGTGTCCCTTTTTGCCACAGTGTCGACACACCAGGTCCTTACACCAGCATTCTGATGCCTGATGTCCTGGCTTACCACAGCGGTAACATTCTTGACTCTGCACAGTTTTGTGGGTCGGTTCTTGTGACACTTTTTGCACCCTAGGGGGTGCACCGATGTATTGTGCCTCCCTTGTAGCCAGTTCCATGGAGACAGCAATATCAACAGCCTTCTGTAAGGTAAGCTGAGCCTCTGTCAGTAGGCGCTTCTGTATAGCTTCACTGTAGAGGCCACACACTAACCTGTCACGCAGGGCATCATTTAACATTTCTTTAAATTCACAGTGTTCTGCTAGCTTTTTTAGAATGGTTACAAATTGTACAACTGTTTCATCTTCCTTTTGGTCTCTTTTGTGGAACCTATATCTTTCAGCAATTACCAGTGGTTTTGGGGAAAAATGGGACCCCAGGATTTCCACAATGTCACTGTAAGATTTAGTTGCTGGCTTAACAGGGTGTAGTAAGCTGTGTAGCAGGGAGTAGGTTTTAGCCCCTACAACACTTAAGAATATTGGCACCTTCTTCTCTTCTGTAATGTCATTTGCAATAAAAAAAAGTTCAAAATGCTCAGTATACACATGCCACTGCTCTATATTCTCATCAAAAGGTTCCAGAGGCCTGGTCAGAGTAGCCATGATTTTTAGTTTCACTTTCACAGTCAGTGCAAACAAGCAGATTTTTTGTTTGTTTGTTCTTTACCTTAACTTCTACTTCCTTCTGTTACTGGAGCAGCACCGGAGTCTCACCCTCGTCGCCACTTGTTATATCCTAGGGGGCAGCCGATTTAGGAAGAAATCACTTGAGGCCAGAGAGCTGACAGCTAACAAATCACCATTTTATTTACAGACACACAAAGGGCTCACTCAGCCGGCTGAAGCTGGCTGAGCTAACCCATAATAATCTAACTCAGTTGCCATAGTAACAAAAACCATGACAACCAAATACACAACAGGAAGTGTGGCAAGTGGGACAGTCAAAATGTTGATTTTAATGAAGTTTTAGGTAAGAGACTACACCAGAGGTAGGCAAACTTTTTGGCCTGAGGGCCGAATCGGGGTTCCAAAACTGTATGGAGGGCTGGGTAGGGAAGGCTGTGCCTCCGCAAACAGGCTGGCCCCTGCCCCCTATCTGCCCCTCCCACTTCCCACCCCTGACTGCTCCCCTCAGAACCTCTGACCCCCTCCAACACCCCCACACTCCTTGTCTCCTGATTGCCCCCTTCCAGGACCACCACCAACCAGCCTCCCTGGGACCCCCCAATCCAACCCACCCTGATCCATGTACCCTGACTGCTCCACCCCCTAGCCACATCCCCACCCCCTGACAGCCCCCCCCGGGACTCCCACGCCTATCCAACCCCCTGTTTCCTGACCGGCCCCTGGGACCCCCAGCCCTTTATCCAACCCCCCCACTCCCCGCCCCCTTACCATGCTGCTCAGAGCACCAAGACTGGTGTAGTGTATTAAATTAAAGTTTTTTACAACAGCAGTTTCT
>SCPV02074433.1:0-10057 GCA_004028625.2 Cuora amboinensis
ACCGGTTTATGCAAATTCGGAATAGTCCCGTAGTGTAGACGTACCCTAGCACTCACCCTCAGTGTTCGTGCTGAGAGATAGTGATAATGTTCATTGTTCAAACACACAAACATCTCATGACAAAGGGTAAAGAAAGGTTAAAATAAATAAAAAGGACTCTTCTGGGAAACAACCATTTCTCTTGTAAAATCCTCAAAAAAGCTATGCTAGATCCTGTCAAACTAAACGAATATCAAAGTAGGTGACCAAATGTCCTTCAGGACGAGTGAAAAATCAACACTACAAGATGGGCTACAAAACACTTTCAGGTTCATAAAGTGAAATCCCACAGAATTGTAACTCCCCAAAGAAGGAAAACAAATTTATCCATTTTCTTCTGAACTGGCTAAACCTGCTGCACTCAGCACCTCCTCATTATTTGGTTCTGTCATTTACATAAGTTTTAGCAGCCTCATAATGTAAGAAAGAAAAAAAGAAACCAAAGTCAAAATCTGCCCATCTCCAAATGTTCCGGACTTGGCTGGAAAAAGCTCAGAAGCCACTTTACCAATAGATGGAAACAGGGATTTAAGCTCAGAAAGCTCAAACAGAGCTTTGGGGGTCATCTGAATTCCCCCTCCAGGTCTGGGACACTTTCATCTCTAGCCCTCACGACTCTGAGTCAGGATCAAAGAAAAAGTGATTCCTAAGCATGGAGAGCAAAGCACATTGTGGTAAGTGCCATGCGGGGAGGTGGGGGATAGAATGAGGAGAGGATAAACTCTCCAGGGCTCGGACAGAGGCTGCTGTGTCTGGAGGAGTGTGGCAATGAAGTGTGTGTGTGGGGGGGGGGGGCGGGGGGGAATAATCCCTTCAATTCACCCCATCACTCTCAAATAACAGAGAACCAAAACACCTCATTTTCCTATCCCTGCTCCAGAATTTAGAATCTAATTCTGACCTCTAAGGGAGTCAATGTACAAAAAGTATTTTTTTTTTATTTTTGCATAACCTGGAGCAATGTGAGACTATGTGGGAATGAGACAATCTCTCCCCAAAGGGGGAACTCAGGGACTCTAACAGTCACTCTGCTAAGGGGTGGGGGGGAAGAGAACATATAAGATGTTTGGGATCAGTCTAAACTAGGACCGGGGCGGGGGGTGGGGTATTCAGGGGAGATTTGCTAGCTAATCTCCACAACCTTTCCCAACACAGATGGACCCTCGGAGGCTGAGGAGGAGGAGGCAGAGATGGGATCCCACAAAAGTCCCTGTGGAAATCAGCCCCTCTCAGTGGAGCTTTCTGAATACAGAGGGTGCAGGGAAAAGGGGCAGAGGGGGTGAGTGATAACAAGCAGCACCTCTCTTCCCTGGACTCTCCTCTCTTATCCCACGATCCCTAACACTTGATTTCCCCAGCACCGAGTATCCTATGCTCCCCACATCCACCAGAACCAACCATTTGGTCACCCACTGTCTTCCCCAAAACCCATCCCTCCTGGTCCCTTCACATTTGATCTCCCAGAACCCAGCACCTTAGGGTATGTAGGGAGGGGAAGAGTTCCAGCACTCAGGACACTCACCCTGCAGGGACTAGCTCAAGGTAAGTGGGGGAGCCCAGCCCACAGGCTACTGGAAAATGGGGGGTGGGGACAGGTGTCCAGACTGAACGTGGAGCCTTGCCCAAGTATCCATTTCCTAGTCTCTATGGAAGGGGCATCCTGACTGGGAAGGGAAAGGAGAGAAGAGAACTTCATCCAGGCACAGGGAGCTTCTGGAGGAATTTCTCTCTCCCATTCCTCAGCAGGTTACCAGGAGGCAGGAAAGCCCATCAGCAGGGAGGAGGGGATGATCAGCTCAAGGTTAGCTGCTGCTGGAACCTGCCCCCTAGACATGGGCAGCTGGATACCTAGGAGCCAAATGCCAATGATGTGTGTGGGAATTAGGAAATGGAGTTTTTACTAAGACCAGCCCTAGTCAGGCACTGAGAGAATTTCTCTCGTGTGTGGAGGAGTCTCTGATGTTCAGTGTGGTGTTAGCTCCAACTGAACCTTTTTCCATGCTAAGGACATCTGAGAGGGGTCCTCCCTGTTTGGATTTGCTGATGCTTGATGCTGTGTGAGCACCAAAAGAAGGTACCCCCACATTCAAGCTCTTTCTTCTGTGAATTATCTCATGGGGAATAAATGTGTGAGCTTAGACTGAATCTTTCCCTGCAATTATTGAAGATTTTCCCACAATCCAAGTATTTATGGGCTCTCTCTCTTGTGTGGATCATCTAATGTGAAACAAGGTTTGATATTCAAATGAAACTTTTTCTAGAGTTGAGGCACTTATAGATTCTGTCCCTTGTGAATTCTCTGATGTTTAAGAAGATTTGGCCTGAGATTGAAGCCTTTCCCGCCATTCAAGTATTTATGGGGATTCTCTCTTATGTGGATTGTCAGATGTCTAATAAGGTATGAGTTCTGACTGAAGCTTTTTCTACAGCGGAGGCATTTTCACAATTTTCCCTTGTGTGGATTTTCCCATGTCTAATAAGGATTGAACGCCGACTGAAGCTTTTCTCGCAGTCCAAACATTTATAGGGTTTCTCTCCCGTGTGGATCCTCTGATGTACAATAAGGGCTGATGATCCACTGTAACTTTTCCCACAGTCCAAGCATTTATAGGGTCTCTCTCCCATGTGCAGTCTCCAATGGGTAGTAAGATTTGAGCTCCGATTGAAGCTTTTCCCACAGTCCAAGCATTTATAAGGTTTCTCCCCTGTGTGGATTCTCCCATGTCTAATAAGGATTGAGCGCCGACTGAAGCTTTTCCCACAATCCAAACATTTATAGGGTCTCTCTCCTGTGTGCAGTCTCCGATGGGTAGTAAGATTTGAGCTCCGATTGAAACTTTTCCCACAGTCCAGGCATTTATAGGGTCTCTCTCCCGTGTGCAGTCTCTGATGGGTAGTAAGATTTGAGCTCCGATTGAAGCTTTTCCCACAGTCCAAGCATTTATAGGGTCTCTCTCCCGTGTGCAGTCTCCGATGGGTAGTAAGATTTGAGCTCCGATTGAAGCTTTTCCCACAGTCCAAGCATTTATAGGGTCTCTCTCCAGCGTGGGTTCTCTGATGTACAATAAGGGTTGATGATTCATTGAAACTTTTCCCACACTGAAGGCATTTATAGGGTCTCTCCCCCGTGTGGGTTCTCTGATGTGTAATAAGGGCTGATGTTACAATGAAACTTTTCCCACACTGAAAGCATTTATATGGCCTCTCTCCCGTGTGGATTCTCCTGTGGTTAATAAGTCCTGAGCGCTGACTGAAGCTTTTCCCACAGTCCAAGCATTTAAAGGGTTTATCTTTCATGTGGATTCTCTGATGTGTAATAAGGACCGAGGGTACACTGAAACTTTTCCCACACTCAAGGCACGTATATCGTCCCTCTCCCGTGTGGATTGTCCCATGGCTAATGAGGGCTGAGCGCCGACTGAAACTTTTCCCACAGTCCAAGCATTTAAAGGGTTTCTCTCCTGTGTGGGTTCGCTGGTGTATAATAAGGGCTGATGGTGCATTAAAACTTTTCTCACACTGAAGGCATTTGTATGGCCTCTCTCCTGTGTGGATTCTCTTGTGACAAATAAGGCCTGAGCGCTGACTGAAGCTTTTCCCACAGTCCAAGCATGTATATGGTTTCTTTTCCTTCTGATTTGTCTGCTGGGCTGCAGATTCCTTGGGATCCTTGCCTCCTCTCCCACATTCAATGGATTCCTCCATTTTCTTCCATGGGCATTTTCCCTGATTCCTTTCTGACCTGTGCCAATTACTCCAGGTTTTAATCTGTTCCACGGACTGGAAGAACTTCCCTCCAGATTTTCTCAAAAAGGTCCCCTGGAGTTCCATTTGCTCAAGTCCTTCCTGCTGTGGATCCCCCTCCTCGTTCTCACTCATTGTCTCATCACCTGCTGGGGAAGAGAGAGTGTCCCAGCAGGAGTCATTGCATGGGCTAGCACAAGGAAGGAAAACACAACACAAAAACTGTTGGGGAGCCTATGAAATTGGATTCTGCTACAACATCCCATCCAAACACTCACACGGAAGTGAAGTCAGGGAAGAAAACTCCTGACAGCTAACATGGTGACTGGGAAGCCATGAGCGATATCTGCCATGATGATATGACACCTGCTGAGCACAGCCTGACCTGGGTGGGATGAGGAGAACTGAGGGGGCTCTCACCACATTTTGGGGATTATCAGCTTAAGAACATAAGAATGGCCGTACCGGGTCAAACCAAAGGTCCATCTAGCCCAGTATCTGTCTACCAACAGTGGCCAATGCCAGGTGCCCCAGAGGAAGTGAACCTAACAGGCAATGATCAAGTGATCTCTCTCCTGCCATCCATCTCCATCCTCTGATGAACAGAGGCTAGGGACACCATTCCTTACCAATCCTGGCTAATAGCCATTTATGGATTTAGCCACCATGAATTTATCCAGTTCCCTTTTAAACATTGTTATAGTCCTAGCCTTCACAACCTCCTCAGGTAAGGAGTTCCACAAGTTGACTGTGAGCTGCATGAAGAAGAACTTCCTTTTATTTGTTTTAAACCTGCTGCCTATTAATTTCATTTGGTGACCCCTAGTTCTTGTATTATGGGAATAAGTAAATGACTTTTCCTTATCCACTTTCTCAACATCACTCATGATTTTATATACCTCTATCATATCCACCCTTAGTCTTCTCTTTTCCAAGCTGAAGAGTCCTAGCCTCTTTAATCTTTCCTCATATGGGACCCTCTCCTAACCCCATATCATTTTAGTTGCCCTTTTCTGAACCTTTTCTAGTGCTAGGATATCTTTTTTGAGGTGAGGAGACCACATCTGTACACAGTATTCGAGATGTGGGCATACCATGGATTTATATAAGGGCAATAATATATTCTCAGTCTTATTCTCTATCCCCTTTTTAATGATTCCTAAAATCCTGTTTGCTTTTTTGACCGCCTCTGCACACTGCGTGGACATCTTCAGAGAACTATCCACGATGACTCCAAGATCTTTTTCCTGACTCGCTGTAGCTAAATTAGCCCCCATCATGTTGTATGTATAGTTGGGGTTATTTTTTCCAATGTGCATTACTTTACATTTATCCACATTAAATTTCATTTGCCATTTTGTTGCCCAATCACTTAGTTTTGTGAGATCTTTTAGAAGTTCTTCACAATCTGCTTTGGTCTTAACTATCTTGAGTAGTTAAGTATCATCTGCAAACTTTGCCACCTCACTGTTTACCCCTTTCTCCAGATCATTTATGAATAAATTGAATAGGATTGGTCCTAGGAATGACCCTTGGGGAACACCACTAGTTACCCCTCTCCATTCTGAGAATTTACCATTAATTCCTACCCTTTGTTCCCTGTCTTTTAACCAGTTCTCAATCCATGAAAGGACCTTCCCTTTTATCCCATGACAGCTTAATTTATGTAAGAGCCTTTGGTGAGGGACCTTGTCAAAGGCTTTCTGGAAATCTAAGTACACTATGTCCACCGGATCCCCCTTGTCCACATGTTTGTTGACCCCTTCAAAGAACTCTAATAGACTAGGAAGACACGATTTCCCTTTACAGAAACCATGTTGACTATTCCTCAAGAGTTTATGTTTTTCTATGTGTCTGACAATTTTATTCTTTACTATTGTTTCGACTAATTTGCCCGGTACCGACATTAGACTTACCGGTCTGTAATTTCCGGGATCACCTCTAGAGCCCTTTTTAAATATTGGCGTTACATTAGCTAACTTTCAGTCATTGGGTACCAAAGCCAATTTAAAGGACAGGTTACAAACCTTAGTTAATAGTTCTGCAACTTCACATTTGAGTTCTTTCAGAACTCTTGGGTGAATGCCATCTGGTCCCGGTGACTTGTTAATGTTGAGTTTATCAATTAATTCCAAAACCTCCTCTAGTGACACTTCAATCTGTGACAGTTCCTCAGATTTGTCACCTACAAAAGCCAACTCAGGTTTGGGAATCTCCCTAACATCCTCAGCCGTGAAGACTGAAGCAAAGAATCCATTTAGTTTCTCTGCAATGACTTTATCGTCTTTAAGCGCTCCTTTTGTATTTCGATCGTCAAGGGGCCCCACTGGTTGTTTAGCAGGCTTCCTGCTTCTGATGTACTCAAAAAACATTTTGATATTACCTTTGGAGTTTTTGGCTAGCCGTTCTTCAAACTCCTCTTTGGCTTTTCTTATTACACTCTTGCACTTAAATTGGCAGTGTTTGTGCTCCTTTCTATTTGCCTCACTAGGATTTGACTTCCACTTTTTAAAGGAAGTCTTTTTATCTCTCACTGCTTCTTTTACATGGTTGTTAAGCCACAGTGGCTCTTTTTTAGTTCTTTTACTGTGTTTCTTAATTTGGGGTATACATTGAAGTTGGGCCTCTATTATGGTGTCTTTAAAAAGCGACCATGCAGCTTGCAGGGATTTCACTTTAGTCACTGTACCTTTTAACTTTTGTTTAACTAACCCCCTCATTTTTGTATAGTTCCCCCTTTTGAAATTAAATGTCAGTGTTGGGCTGTTGAGGTGATCTTCCCACCACAGGGATGTTGAATGCTATTGTATTATGGTCACTATTTCCAAGCGGTCCTGCTATAGTTACCTCTTGGACCAGCTCCTGCGCTCCACTCAGGATTAAATCTAGAGTTGCCTCTCCCCTTGTGGGTGCCCGTACCAGCTGCTCCATGAAGCAGTCATTTAAATTATCAAGAAATTTTATCTCTGCATTTCGTCCTGAAGTGAAATGTTCCCAGTCTATATGGGGATAATTGAAATCCCCCGCTATTATTGGGTTCTTAATTTTGATAGCCTCTCTAATTTCCCTTAGCATTTCATCATCACTATTACTGTCCTGGTCAGGTGGTCGATAACAGATCCCTAATGTTATATTTTTATTAGAGCATGAAATTTCTATTCCTAGAGATTCTATGGAATATGTGGATTCGCTTAAGATTTTTACTTCATTTGAATCTACATTTTCTTTCACATATAATGCCACTCCTCCTCCTGCAGGACCTGTTCTGTCCTTTCAATATATTTTGTACCCCGGAATGATTGTGTCCCATTGATTGCTCTCAGTCCACCAGGTTTCTGTGATGCCTATTATATCAATATCCTCCTTTATCACAAGGCACTCTAGTTCACCCATCTTATTATTTAGACTTCTACATTTATGTACAAGCACTTTAAAAACTTGTCCCTGTTTATTTGTCTGCCCTTTTCTGATATGCCAGATTCTTTTTTATGTGACTGTTTATCATCTGATCCGGCCCTTACATTATCCTCTTCCGTCCTCTGCTCCTGACTATAACCTCGAGATTCTCTATCATCAGACTCTCCCCTAAGAGAAGTCTGTGTCCGATCCACATGCTCCTCTGCAGCAGTTGGCTTTCCCCCATCTCCTAGTTTAAAAACTGCTCTACAACCTTTTTAATATGTTTAGTACCAGCAGTCTGGTTCCACTTTGGTTTAGATGGAGCCCATCTCTCCTGTATAGGCTCCTCCCATCCCAAAAGTTTCCCCAGTTCCTAATGAACGTGAACCCCTTAAGCTCTGCCTGCCTACCCGGCCCTGCGCGTGGAACTGGGAGCATTTCTGAGAATGCCACCACAGAGTTCCTGGATTTCAGTCTCTTCCCTAGCAGCCTAAATTTGGCTTCCAGGACATCTCTCCTACCCTTGCCTATGTCATTAGTACCTACATGTACCACGACCACCGGCTCCTCCCCAGCACTACACATATGTCTGTCTAGATGCCTCGAGAGATCCGCAACCGTCGCCCCAGGCAGGCAAGTCACCATACGGTTCTCTCGGTCATCACAAACTCAGCTACCTACGTTTTTAATAATCGAATCTCCCATTACTAACACCTGCCTTTTCCTAGAAACTGGAGTTCCCTCCCCCGGAGAGGTAACCTCAGTGCGAGAGGCAACCCCAGCACCATCTGGAAGGAGGGTCCCAACTATGGGAAGGTTTCCCTCTGCTTCCATTGACTGCTCTGCTTCCCTGGGCCGTTCTTCCTCCTCAACAGCGCAGGGGCTGTCTGAGCGGAGGTGGGACAATTCTACAGTGTCCCGGAAAGCCTCATCAACATACCTCTCTGCCTCTCTTAGCTCCTCCAGTTCCGCCACTCTGGCCTCCAAAGTCCGTATATGGTCTCTGAGGGCCAGGAGCTCCTTGCACCGACTGCACACATACGCCACCCGCCCACAGGGCAGGTAATCATACATGCTACACTCAGCGCAATAAACTGGATAGCCCCCACTCTGCTGCTGGGCTTCCGCCTCCATTGTCTCCTAGTTAATGGAAGGGTGGTTTACAGAAAGAGGTTTTGAAATGTGGTTTGGTTTATAGGTTTTAAGGGGACTACAGGGGAAGGGTTAGGACCGACGAGGGACTCCCGCTCCCTTCTCAAACTCCCTTGCGAAACTCCCTGTTAGCAGCCCTTGTAGCTTTTTCCTTCATGTGCCATATAGTTTGTGCGTCAATATCACTGACTTCTCACCTGGGTGGGTTCCTCTTGAGATCTTCCTTTCCTCAGAGACCTGGAGATCTGGGACCCACGGCTCTTCCCCTGCTTCCAGCTGGGCGATCAGGTCAGGTTTAGGAATGGGGAGTCCTGCTCGGGGGCGAAATCAGGCATGATGTGAGCGCACTGAGGATCAGTGGAGTATTTGTCACAAAGGACACACATTGAGTTTAAACTGAGCCCATGATTTTTGGGAGGTTTGTGGGGTCTGAACAGATGGGAACATGGTCACTGAGCCCCCTTGGGAGAGACTGATATCTGGGGGAGGGGGAGTTGTCACACCCTCACTAGGAGTGTTCAGGATCTGTGTGCTCTGGGGGACTTGCTGAGGCACACACAGCTCTAGTGCTAACCCCCGTCTCTGTGTAAACCTCCAGAGCCCTCCCCACAGATGGATCTGTGATGGGAGCCCCCCCTAGGTGTAGCCTGAGACCGTGGGACCGCTATGCCCCCCTAAACTCTCTCCAGGCTGGGCTGTCTCTCATAATGCCTTGCTAGTGACCAGCAGGAACCCTTCCACGTGCTGTTGTCACTCAGCACAACCACATGTGGAGCCCCCACACCCAGCTATATTGCATGAATGCTCCCAGAGCCACTCATGAATCACAGAGAGAAAGGCACCAGAGCCAAGTCACCCCAGCTCCCAGCACTGTATCTTGGGAATATACCATCTAAATTTATTAATTGGTTTGCCACTTCATCAATGGAAAGTGGATATACACCAGCTTTTGATACCTGAGCAATGTACCATTAACTTCAAGAAAACTCACTGGTAAAGTTAAACAAGTTTATTGACTATAAAAGAGAGATTTTAAGTGGTATTAAGCGATAGGCAAAAAGTCAGAATTAGTTACCAAAAGAAATAAAATATAAGCACGCAGGCTAAACTTTCGACCCTATAAGACTGGGCAACATCTAGATTAAGCCGTTCTTCTCACCCCAGTGGATATTGCAGTCCATAGTATACAGATTTCACCTTTGAAATCTGGGCCAGTCCCCTCAGTTGGAGTCTCAAGTCTTCAGCATCCTTGTTGCTTGCAGAGTAGGTGGGTGAAGGAGAAAGGCCCAGCATGTGGCCACTGTGTTCTGTTTTATACCCTCAGACCCATGTGCTTGAGGAGCACAAGTCCAGGCATGTCTGGGGGCCTTGCTGAGTCTCCAGGGCCAGGCTGAGCAATTCCCCTGGTGTGGTCTCATGCAGGTGAGTCATTGAATTGTAAGTCTCTTGCTGGACAATGGCTGGTGATTTCTGCTCAATAGCACCCACCCGGGTGTTGGTTACCTCCCTTTTCATTGTCTCTGTAGAGCCAGTATCTGGGCAATTCCCAAACCCACAGCATATTTTAGTGACAACCATATAACAGCAAAGAATCCTGTGGCACCTTATAGACTAACAGACGTTTTGCAGCATGAGCTTTCGTGGGTGAATGCATCCGAATGCATCCGACGAAGTGGGCATTCACCCACGAAAGCTCATGCTGCAAAACGTCTGTTAGTCTATA
>SCPV02074439.1:0-14222 GCA_004028625.2 Cuora amboinensis
CCTCCATGAATTTATCCAGTCCCCTTTTAAACATTGTTATAGTCCTATATGAAGATTCAAAAAGCTGTGACCTAAAATTAAAGTTAATGCTTTTTATTAAGTTGATCACAGCAGGAGCAGGAATTTCAGTGATAAGGCTGAATTGTAGTGGCAGTTTGGTTTCTTGAAATGATCCAACATTACAAGATATTTTCAAAGGGCAGCTAAGAGTGGGTGATTTAATTTACCGATGTAGGTCTGAATGCTCACACGGAGTTAGGTTTACATCTTCTATTAAGTCTTATATTCCATTGATTTCAACGTAAATTAGGAATCTAAATAGAAGTTAGGAGCCTAACTTCTCTTGAACATTCAGCCAGTAGAGACTATAGAATGGACTAAAAGCTCAACTATGAATTTCCTTCCTTTTTCCATGGTAAGACATACCTTTAATAATCACACAAAGGGACATTAGCAAAGCAAGGAGGCCAGAAGTTCACCTTAGAGTACCTTAGAAGCTTGATTAAAGTGTTTTTATATGTTTCATAAATCTGTTCACAATATTCTACAGATCCATTAAACATCTATAGAAAGCACTGAAGAGGCACCATGAGTCTCAGGAGATTGCTAATGGTATATATGGCCTTTCACCTCTAGCTTGCTCTTTCAAATCCAGCCCAGGTTGAGCGTTGTCCCTCTCTGATGGCTGTTGTCATAGTTACCAGTCTAACTGCAACTCTGACTCCTCCTGGTTTCACTGAAGGCACCTTCCTCTCAGGCCTCAAGCCACAAGCCCTCATGTCTCTCATGAAATTATGTCATTTTCCCACTCTCTCACCAGGACTTGGGCTGCAGTCCTTTGTATACTAACTGTGATTACTTCAGCAGACCCAAGTTATATTCAGATCCTGCAGTTCTGCTTATCAGGACCAGTATGTCGTGGTACCCAGTGAGCAGATGGCATTCTTAAAGCAAAGTTTTGTTTTATTTAGAACCAAAGTATTTCAGAAAAGGGTATCTAGCCATCTGCCTCTTGGGGATCCACATAGGCTTAAGCTTCCTATAGACTCCCTAAGACATGTAGGGTTTGATCACCTACATTCCCAGGTACCAAGTCACTATTTAACTGTTTATAACCGATTAATCTATTAGCTCCCAGCATTGTCTTGTAATTGCCTCCTAAGTGCTGGCTGGGAGGCTTCTTATCTATAACCATCATGTTGTTTCCCTGCTTGTTTTTCCAGCAAGTCCCTATTAACCTAAATCAATACATTCATACAGGAAAGTCTAATAAGCCAATATAGCTTTGGTCACATAAAGCGTTCATAAAATTATCAAAGATCATTACATAGCAGCTCCAAAGCTGTGATGTGACATGGTGGTTTTAGTAAAATACCTACAGGTCAGATGTCCACATGACAAAATCCAATACCACAGTGGGCATCCTTGTTGATAATTTGGCTCCAAAGAGTAAAAAATCAAGGATTGGACTATTCAGGGCCAGTGTTACCCATGGGTGATGTGGTTGACCATCTAGGGCAATGTGGTTTTGGGTGGGCACCTTGGTCAAGAGGCTGTAGAAGGGCCATACCCACCCGTTCCACCTGCTGCTGCTCTGCCTGCTACCCACTGCTTGGGGAGCAGTACTTAAAGAGCACCAAAGACAGTTCTGCCAGGGCACCATTTTTCTAAAGCCAGCCCTGGGACTATTCACTCACCTTCTGATGTGATTCCCGCACATCATGCTTGAGGTAAATTGGAAAGTAGTATGGGATAACTCCAATACAGGCAGTGATAGTTATAAATCTTCTGAGAATAAATGGAGGAGTTCAGGTCCTAGGAGTAGGAATCCTAAATGTTTTATGAATGCTGTTACATTTAAAATAACTGCATTGAAAGAATGTTATTAAGGTTGTAAAGTCAAGCACTTAAAAGTTAGGAAACAACACCAGAATTAAGGTTGCCTGTGCAATTTTAATTTGGCCTCCTTGTGGGTGTGCATTATGAGACAGTCTTTAATTACATGATCATAGACTATTTTTTTCCACAAGGCCTTCATTATTAAGCTGAGCTCTGTGAGACTGAGGAAACTTGCTTGACAAATGAACTTTTTCTTTTAAAAACAATCCAACTACAAACAAACAAACCTTAAAAAACTCCCAAGCCTAGAGGTAGCTTAATTAAAGTCCACAGAGGTTTAAAGTCCACAGAGGAAAAAATGAGGAAGTAATAAACCAATAAAACTACATCTTTATACCAATCCAGAAGAAAAAAGTAGCCTGATGCCAATCATCATTAAATAGAAGTAATTAAGGACAGAGAATGTCATGTGAGAACTACAGTAATAAGGAAACATTGTGTGTGTGTTTGGGGGTGAATGTGAATGAGTACTATCCATCTATTCACAGGAGAGCATGGAAAATATAGGGTATCTTGAGTTATATGCAGCTTGATTTAACTGACATGAAGCCATTTCTCCTTTGTTGTAATTATTTATAGTACCCTACTGAATTCCCTCTAATCCTTAGTTCATCCCCAATTAAAATTATATTTCTCCCTATACAACACATTTGAAATTATGACTGGCATTTCTAATCCTATTTAGGGGGATGGATGGCCATTTTGTGGGAAACTGATATTATTTGTGACAGGAGACTGTAAATCATTTTCCAATGTGTTCTAATAATGTCTAAGGAAAACTATTGCGCTAAATCTTTCTTCTGTGCTGTGTTAGTGCACAAGGTTGGGGACAGGACAAGACGAGGCAAGGCAAGATAACATTAAAGGACTAGCTAGGTGATGTGGCCAGCTAATTTTCAGTCTTTTACCCTGCATTCCCAAAAGGGTGTAGTCAGTGTCTTTGGGAGCTTGTTTAGTTACTATCTTTCTACCATGCATGCTATACTTAGCAGCTCTTTGGTAGTGCATTGTACTCCTGTTGAGAGGAGCAGTAAAGTGCTGTCTATTACCAGCTGATGTTAAGAGCTGCAAGATGAAGCCATTTGCTGAGCACAACAAGAAGTTTTACTGGCCCTACAAAACCATGGAACTATACTACACATTCTTGATCACTACCTACTGACAGCTTATCGATTAACTACTTACTGATATACAGATACACAGCATGCCCCATAATGTGTTTAGCTGGTTCTCACAAGGAATCTGTGCTATGAGGATAGTTTTTTTCATAGGGATGCACCAGTCAGTGTCTTTGTTACTCTTTTAGCTTTTTGTATGCTTGCTAAGCCATTAATAAAGCAGGTTGAAAACAAACAGGATCGCTTTTCTCAGCAAGATGGCCACCTCCAGCCCTATGTTCAGAAACATTAATGGTCACGAAAATATTTTAAAAAACAAAAATCATACATTTCACAGTTTATTCATAGTAACAAGTGCTTCTCACCTTGTGAGCTTATAGACTGCTTCATGGAAGAAAATGAATGAGATAGTTCTTTATTCTAATGGGTAAGGAAATAGTACACAAATACTTTTTACTGGCTTGGCAACAAATAAACTGTGATGGTCCCATCCCAAAAAGTTCAGGTCTGATCTATCTGAATTCTAGGCAGAGCTGGTCAAGATATTTCGCATGAAATAACTTCCCTATCAGGGCAATTGGAAAGAAAAATGTCAATTTGAGCATATGCTTTGAAACAAAATTATATTTTTCATTTCCAAATATTGATTCAACATGAAAAAGTCATTTTAACAGATTGAATCATTTCATTTCAATTGAAAAAGTTGACATTTTCTGTTTCCATAAATCAGTTCCAAACTTTTCAGAATTTTTCACTTTGTAAGAACATTTCATATTTCAACTTTTCATTCTTTTTTGGCATGGAATGCTAGAATATTTTGAAACATCAACATTTGCAGAAAAAGGAAAATTCCTGTTTTTGACCAGCTCTTACTTCTAGATTTAGGGGTGTATAGATTGGAGTTTTTTATTTGGGGGCTACAAATAAATGCTTTGCATTCAGTCATCTCCCAGTGCATCATCAGGGTTCTAAGTTGATTCTATAATGTGAATGAATTTATGTTGAGAATGCCTTTTCAATGTGCTATAGTTTCTCATCTTCATCTTATGAGATACACCACTCATCACTGTCAGCACCTGTAGCACCAGAACCAAACAGCATCCTCTAGATAAAAAATCTCAATGTTTATTTTTAAAGCATGTCAGTTATTCTAAATGTTTCCACATGTCCATTCTTCTGGCTTCTTTATTGGTTAGGGGCAATATTTTTCCACTGACTTGAGAGAACTGAATGAATGCTGGGAAAAGGAAATAACTCTAAATATTTGACTGCAGTTATTTTTCATTTCAGAAAGATCTGTCTTATTGGTTGTAATTTTTTTGTTACTCGTGCATGGGCTCCTTTCACCATATAATAAGCTGTCAGAAATACATGAAGGCATCTATTTTCTGACATCAGTTAAAGAATTCTCAGTTTTGAGCTATAGTTTAGGAATGAAAGTTGCTTCAAGTAACAGAAGTGGCATCTATCATCCAGCTTTAGTGACATCACCTGCCAGAACCTGAAATAGAATAAAACTGCTTGTAATTTCCTGGTGTCTCATCTATTATTCTCTATATAATTCTGACAGCTAACTAACAAACACACATTTGAAAATGTGTATATACTCTGACTAGCATCTGAGTGAAAAAACAAACAAACACAATTTTACTCCACAGATCTGTTATTTTTGTTTACTCAGTTTACTCTAATTGCCAATGGCTCTGCAATCACATCAGCCAACTCCCTCAGCACCCTTGGATGCATTAGATCTGGATCCATGGACTTGTGCACGTCCAGCCTTGCGTAGATAAAGGTGTTAAAAGAGATGTATCCTAAGCAAAGGAATATAGATTTTCCTCAATGTACATAAAGGCAGTAAACAAGATCATCAAACTAACAAGGGGAGGAGATTGTAGGAAACAGAACTATTTACATTTTAGCAAACACCAGCAAGGGGAAAAAAAACGCCATGGACTTTCCTTCATGACCAGACCATGTCACCATCCTTACAGCTTGAATTGACTTTACTTTGAGGGGTAACCTTCAGAAGAATCCATTTCAGAGGTTCACTGGACTATAACAGAAGGGGGCAGAAATCAGCAATTTCTCTCTTTCACCTAAGAAGACAAAGGAACCAGCACCTTTGGCTTCTGGAGAGATCAGCCATTGTCTTGCTGGAAGACTGTGGGTGACAAAAGCTATCTTGAACAAAGCCTGTACCATACTAGATTATGTTTTAGACGTGTTTTCACTTTTATTTGCTTGAAACCATTTCTAACTTCATCTTTTATACTTGAACTTACATAAAATCCTATCTTATTTGTTAATAATAATAAACTTATTTTACTTTTAATCTAGCCCAACCCAATACTGTGTTTGATTTAAAGTGAATGTTAACACCAGGTAATGTGGCAAGCTGTTTGGAGACTATGAGCCTGAGTCTTGGGTATGCAGAGACAGTTTTTTATTGTTTTATGCGTGCATAGCTGCCATAAAGTTGTTTAAGTAAAACACAACAAGCTGTGGGTTGATAGTCAGTGCACTGATAATATCTTTGGAGACTTAGTGATTGTAAAGAGACACTCAGTGGGTGAGGTAATATTTTTATTGGACCAACTTCTGTTGGTGAGAGAGACAAGCTTTGGAGCCACACAGAGCTCTTCTTCAGGTCTGGGAAAGGTACTTATAGTGTCACAGCTATATACAAGTTGGAACAGATAGTTTAGTGTAAAAGTTAACACATATTGTAAGGGACCATTCAAGGTGAAGTGGCCCATTAACTATATCAAACTTTATCTGATTTGAGATATACTTAAAGTGAACCATCTGCTCTATTTAGTTAGTATGAATATTTAACTCATTCTGGAATTGTCCCTTCAACTTGGAAAAACATCTCTCACTTGGATCTCCAGCTCCTCATCCCATTTCATACCCAAGTGATGGATGTATTACAAGAAGTTTACAGTTGAATGTAGATATGAGAAAATAATTCCAGATGTGTTGTAGCACTTCAGCAGAAAGCTTTGGACTGGGTGTTTCTACAGTATACACTGTTTTAGGTTTTGATTTTTCCTTTTTTCCCTATTCTTTCTTTATCTAGTCTTCTTCACAGAGTTCACTCTTACTTTTTCTTCTCATATTTTTGGGAGGGCCTAGTAAGCCATTTTCTTTTCTTTCTCCTATTCTCACTAGGAAGCACTTACAGCTTCTATTTACTGCAATGGGAGTTGAGTAAAACTGGTCAGAAAATGGATTTTCCATCCTGTGAAAAATTTTCAGATTAAAAAAAAATTCTGATTTGGGACAAAAAGGCAAACTTTCAAAAATGTTCCTAAAACAAAATAAAGAAAATAATTTTGGGTCAATTGAAATGTTCAGTTTCAATTATATAATATAATACAACCTTCTAAATGAAAAACTCATTTCAAAGTGAGAGACAAGGTGGGTGAGGTAATATCTTTTATTGGACCAACTTCTGTTGGTGAGAGAGACAAGCCACACATAGCTCTTCTTTAGGTCTGGGAAAGGTACTTAGAGTGTCACAGATAAATACTTTATCATAAGTATAAGAAGTTAGCACATATTGGTCCAATAAAAGATATTACCTCACCCACCTTGTCTCTCTAATATACTTGGACTGACACAGCTATGACACAACTGCATACAACATATTTCAAAATAAGACATTTTCAAAACAATTTTTCAATTTTTTTCCAAAATGAAATTTTGTCAAAATAGATATGACTTTAGAAAACAATTAAACTTAATTAGGAGAGCATTTTCCAATGGAAAACTGTTTTGATAAAACATTTCCTGCTGTACTTGTGAGTATCCTGCACCTTGAAAAATCAGGCCCCCTGACTTTATCAGTTTTATGATATATTGATGGTATGATATTATAATATATTTAAAACATTCAGTTTTATAATACCTGGAAGATGAAGGGGAGATTACTAGCAGCTAGCATGGATTTACTAAGAACAAATCATGCTAAACTAGTTGGTTTCCTTCTTTGACAAGGTAACTGGTTTGGTGGCTGGGGGAATGCAATGGACCGAATATACCTGGACTTTAGCAAGGCATTTGACACAGTCCCACATGACATTCTGATAAGTGAGGTGGAGAAATGTAGCTTCGTGGAACTACCATTAAGTGGATACAAAACTGGTTAAAGAGTAACTATTAATGGAATGATGTCAGATTGGAGGAAGGTCTCGAGTGGGGTTCACGAGGGATCTGTTCTGGGTCCGGTGTCTTTTAACATCTTTATTAATGACCTGGATGAAGGAATAGAGAGTGTACAGATAAAATTTGCAGATGACACAAAGCTAGGGAGGTTGTAAACACCTTGTAAAATCCATTAATTTCCAACTTTAAACACTTAGGCCCTGATTTTCTGGAGTACTTAACTTTTTAAAAATACACTATATACTCAAAGCACAGCTCCAACTGATTTCAGATGCAGCCATGTATGCTCAGCACTTCTGAAAATCTCATTGGGTACCCAGACAATAAGGAAAACATAATTCTTATTGAACATGTGCAAGCTGAGATTTTTCTGAGGCTTGTAACTTGGGCCAAGCTTTTATGTGGACAGTAATAGGTACATCGGTGTGACCATCCTACCAAACTGTAAATCCCTGCTCCAAAGCCTGTCGGCACAAGAGCTTGGTTTAAAAAAAAAAAATCCTGAGGCAGATATGAAGCATGGAAAAATTCAGTCAAAATGGTTAGTTTGGCAGATTATGAGGAATTGAAAATGGTCTTATAATGGGAAACAGTGGGCAACCTTAAATATAGGAGTTGCACTGCCAATAATAAATAACAGTGATCTTTAATATATAAGAGTAATCATTATAAGCAATTCACTCTGGGTGAAATCTATGCTTGTGTCAAACCACTTATGTCCAATTTAAATTCTATTATGCCCTTATGTGATGTCTTCTAGAGTCTCTCCTCATTCTACTTCCATGTTTTTGGAAGAGTGAATTCATTGCTTTCTTTTCTTTTACGCCGCACAAATTTCAAAGGCATTGCTGAGTTCGCACTCAATTTTGTTTTATTTTTCTTCCTTTAAAAAAAAAAAAATTCTGCAGACTTTCCTGTACCCAATGGTACAGGAATCTAGATTCACTCATTATTGACAACTGAATAGTTGAAAAGCAGCAAGCTGCTGAACTGGCTGAGACGTGTCTGTCAGTTTGCATCTCAGACCAACATCATGTTTTAACTCTAGTTTCAGTATAATTTTGCAATTTCCATTTGTTATTTCTTCAGAGGAAGTTCTCCCGAGCAAGGCTTTTGTTGATGTTATTCTACAGGAAAGAATGTTTCTACTTGGAATGTCAATGAATGAGATTTAATGAGGACACTTGTGGCAATAATGATTGAGCATCAAGACTTAGTACAAGCACCACAGAAACTGTAAGCTAGTTATTTTTCATTCCCTTTTAATTTATACATGATGGCCCTGAAAAGATGAGGCAAACTATTTCAGAGTAAAGAACATCATTGCTCAACAGTCATTTGAAAGCTGAAGAGTTCTTATAGCACAATGGAATGGAGCCCTGCAGAGGTTTCTTATAGCAAGATGGTACATGTTGCTGTTTAAAGATTTGTGTTCCTTAAGGGTTTATATAAAGAGCAGCCCATCCAGATTTCATTCTGATCACATTTCATGAGCTTCTGAAGATGACTTAAACAGTCCGGTTGGGGAGGGGAGGATAGACATCAAAGTGAGTCCATAAGAGGTGGCTAAAACTAGGTTATATAATTTCCAGTGTTACACGTTCATTTTCGTATTTGGAATCACTGCAGACTTTGTGAATGTCTTAGTTTTTACTGTGTGCTTAGCTTGTACTAAGTCTGCTTGCATAGAATTAACATGGCAGTAAACATGCATATATTCTTAATCCAGATAGGCATATGAAAATGTTATCAATTAGTTCTCAATCATTGTTGATTTCTTACCCAGGTTGTCTTCGGTTAAACTTTGGTTTTCATACTTCAGCCAAATGAACATTTTTATTTTGCTCAATATATTTTTTAAAAATACAATCATCCTTAAATCATAAGGGCAAAACTGTCCCTCAGCCTGCACTTTTCTATACATCCTTGACTCTGGATTATGGATCATCATATGCAGAGGTAGGAACTCATACCTGCTACTCTGCCAGTTTGACCATATAAGCAAGGAGTCTGCTCCACCTCCATAATACTCCGACCAGTAGAGCAGAGCCAGCGGTGGTGGAGACAATAGAGATATGCCATGGGTATGGTTTGGTAACTTTGAAAAACATTTCATTTTGATCACGTTTGTACCCTTTTTTTACTCACTTTTTGCCACTTTCATGCGAGCAGGGATTTTTACAAGTGTGATAAGGCCCAGATGTGGGAAAACCCAGAAAATGCAGAATGCATTATTATAATTATAATTATTAATGTGGGAAACTGAAAATGTGACGGGGTTTGTTTCTTTAATGCGAACAACTCTTTCTGTAAACTTAACTTTCAAATTTCTTATTTCTAATGTAAATAATTATCAACAATAAAAATGAGGGAACACCAAATTTGTGTGGAACACTAGTGACTTTGGGCTAAACACAGTGATGTCCTTCAGAGGTCTGAATGGCTGATTGTAGATGACAAATTTGAGGCTCATCATACTAGCTAGATGGTTATTTTACCACAAGCACTGTGGATAGGAAAGCCATGGGTATGCCTTTTCAAGACCAGCACAGGGAAGGAACCTCAAGGAGCTGATTCCTTCCTTGCTCCTCACCTTACTTGCAGAGTAGTACTCTGCGACTGGTTCATACCAGTTTCTAAGGAGAGGACCATGTGTTGCCAAGAGCCAGAGGGCAGTAGGATGATTCATGGAGCATATGTTCACTGGCACCAATAAGTGTAATGCAAAATCACTCTGCAGCTCTCTAATAACACTCACATATACTTGTGCTATAGATAGCTGTAACTATCATGAAGCTTCTGCTGAGACCGGCACCTAGCAGCATTGTTAATCTGACTTCCATCTTCTCTGATTAAACTACATAGAGAGATTTCTTCTAGGATTTGAGAATATTGTTTTTAATATTTATTTTAATATGAAAGAAGGATATGCTCATTCATCACAAAGGATGTTGTTAAACAGCACTTCTTATCAGCCATCCCAATGATAAATGGGGATATCCTTTTTTAGCAGTGTAATAAATATTACAGAAATCATCTTGAATTTCAGAGCAAATTTTTCTTCACATAAACCAGGTTCTAAAGTAGGAGCTTTTCAACTGAGTTGACAAGAACAATTCAACTCACTGGGGTGGTCCCATAGATAATCTCACCGAGTGCATTCATGCCCATGCACACACACATAAACACAGAATCATTCATATATATACACATGAATTTTAGTCATTTTTCAAGGATCAGTCTTCTCTTTACAGGACAAGGTATTAATCTACATGGTCTATATAAGAATATATCTTTTTATAAAATATCATCTAACTTCTGGGAGCTGTAGACCATTCAACATTTCTACCCTTCCTTTTTATGCATTTATACTTGAAGAAAAAAACATTTATGCCTCTTGCTTATATTAAAATGTAAAGATACCTTTAGGACCTTTAGGACTGAGACTACTTTTAACCCTAGGCTAGCAGTCAGGAACTGCTCATGGCCTGTGACAACATATTCTTACCAATGTGGTGATAAAACACAAAGGTACTCTAAGCTTACCAGGAAAATCAAGAAATACTTTTAAAAGTAAGTAGATCCTGAATAGGAAGACTGCTGTGCTGCCATACCTTAGAAGTGCCCTGATTTTAATTTCATTTGCAGAAAGTTGATTGAGCTAGGCATGAGGTTTATAGTTGGCTACTCTGCTAAACTGGTGATTTTGTTGCTAGATGACAGAGAAAATTTTGTCTCACCTGTCGATGATGAGTCTTATCTGAAGGGTCTGGAGTGAAGCACTAGTCTTAAATTTGTTTAATTATCTTTCTACTTGTCCCCGGTCTAGTTGTGAGTATTGAAAGACTCTTCTGCTGCTAGCTGGCTTTCTGTAAACTGTGACTTGCACTGACATGTCAGTTGATCTCTGGGAGTTTTAGAAGGATTCTCATTTTTTCTCAATTTATCATTCCTTTCCTGTGATCTTTGTTTTGCCCATAATTTCCATTATGCCACATTCTCTTTCTGTTTGCCAATTGTGGGTTCATAATTTCTTATACACTGGAATTTTATGGAACTAAAATGAATAGGGGACTTGAGGCTTATCCATAATTCTATGTTGTTCAGAAGTCAGTTCCTTTCTGCTTAATAGTACACAGAGGGTTAACTTTCCTTTTTATGTTTATTTCCTTGTGCACATGTATGATCTACTATATATTATAGGACAACAACCTAGAGTTTGTTTTCTTTAGGGAGGGGAATCACAGAGTGGATATTTGTGTGTGTGGCCTCTTGCTTTATTTTAATATCATCTGCCGTCATCTAATTTTATTCCCTTGGATCTGCATTTAACTATGTACAATTAATTGTCAGTTTCTGTTATGTTTCACTGATCTCTGTGCATAGATCTGAATCCTGCACCCACTGAAGCCAATGGCAAAATTCTCATTGGCTTCAGTGGTGCAAGATGAAGAACATATTGCTGGTGTGTGTTATTAGAAAGTTCAATACCTGATGAGATTCAACACTAATGCTTTACCTGTTCATCCAGCCCATATGGTTTTGAACTTTTCATTTGCAGTTCTCTGGCCACATTTCCCAAAGAGCTCAGCTCTCATTTAGACACCAAAATGAAATGGGCAGATTTATGAATAGTGCTCAGCTTACATTGATTTTCATTAATGGGATCTGCTCGGTGCTGAGGATGTTTCAAAACTCTGCCCACTTCATTTAGGTGCTAAATGGGACCTGAGCTCTTTTGAAAATCTGGCTGTAATTTGAAAATATATGTTTTGCTGCATAACTGCTTTGCCAGTGTAATTCTCTATGATCCTTTGTCATTTCTCTATTTCCTTGGGAGGGCAGCATTCCTTTTCTACCTGGGTTTTCTGGTGTAAAGTTTTTATTTGGCTATTTTTATTCTCTCTCTCTCCCTCTCTCTCTCTCTCATGCTTTATAATATGAAAAGCCCTACTTGGAGTACATAAGTTTACTCTAACAACTATCATGCTAATAATCAATTGAGAGGTGTGTTAGAGAGGAAAAAAAGGCCCACAAGAGTAAATTAATACATATACTGTTGCATATTTCAGAGAGTGCTATTACTAATGCTGCCACATTGTGTTTAAACTGTTGCTAGCCATTCTGACTCTGCATCATTTTTCTTCATTATTCGCACAATTACTTGGCATCTCTCCCCTATTATTGCAAATTCCCACTATTAATATCTTCTATTATCCCTATGTATCTAATACCTGATTTCTGGATCCTAACCTGCATTGGCTTCTTTACTTCCCTAAAATCCCACCTGTCCCTTGGGACACTAGGGGCACACTATGAGTGACTGGGAAAATTAAATTACTCTAAATACAATTGCCAGCTCATTGTGAGCTAGACTGGTCCCAATATGAAATTTCAAATAGTCATATCTTTGACCCACTAAAGGTCATTTTCCTTCATAATGAAGCAATGAGACAGATCCTTGATAAATACAATGTGTAAGATAAATTTCAAGTTTCAGACCTAAGCTATTTTTGATGTAACCTGATTTAAATGGAATCAGAGGTTGGTGTTTTTATTTTTTTTTAAATTTAGATTTACCTGTGGGGAAATCAAAATTAGTTGCAAGGATTGTTTTTCAAACTTTTTAAAATAATTCATCTTTGAATATAGCCCAAGCATGGAAAATTCCAGCCCAAAATGACAATGTTACTGAAAGTTATGGGTGTGGGAAAACAGGGTGTTTATTATATGACCCTGTTAATCATATGTAACTCCAAGAAGTGGCAAGTTGTTGGAGAATTTATCTAATTAAACATTTATTTTGTTATAATGAAATGAAAACTGATTTAAAGTATTAATGGTTTTTTTTCCATTCCATTGCAGGGAATTGACAGGAATGACTCCTGATAGCATTAGTAGGAATTATGTGCCTAAATCTTCTGAATGCTGAATGAGCGGTTTCATGACAGCAAAGCAGTGGAGTTTCAGTTAGTTTAGGAATATGTGCATGATACCAGTATAAGGATACTGTTAACTGAATGACATTATGTTAGAATTAATGTTAAATATGTGCAGTATTGCTAAGCATAGCTGTCAACTTCTCATGGCCTAAATGTAATGCTAGCTTTTACAATGTGTCAATTTCTCAACAGGAGTAACATATATTTAAAGTTAAAAGAAAGAAACATAGACAGGGAAGTGAAATAGGGCTAGTTGCTTTACCCTGAATAAAGCCGTCTCTATGGTTCTATTTTAAGAATCATCATCTCTGCTGCCAGTTATTTAAAGTTAAAAAACCCTGTTTTGATAACACAGTTTCTGTTGAAAACAAGTTAATTTTGTTCTAAATGAGAGATATGCCTCATAAAATATGAAAAGAAAGCAGACAAGTCACTTAACATTTTAATAATAGATAACAACAACATGAACTGTTGGGGTACTATAAAAGATTGTGTGATACAATAATTAATCTTAAAAAGTTAGACTGTGCTAATCAGAGTTACCAAACACTGAGACACAGTTATTTTCCTGTGCATAGAATGGGAGCTCAATGGTGATATTTCAGACACCAGTTATTAGCAAATGTTGAATTTTAATGGCTACCATTGTGTAAGCAGAGTCAGGATGAGCCCCACCCTGACATCTGGTGGTAAATTATGGGGAGTGCGGAAAGAAGTTTAAAGTGTTGCATTGGTATTTCGGTTATTTGCATGGGCACTCCCACCCCACTTAGCATACCGCAAAGCAGCATGGGATGGTTATTTTCACAGCTGTGGGAGCCCCAATTTCATTGTTATTGGGGCAGGAGGAATGAAATGTTGTCACCCTGATTGGGTAAATGGGGAACTACAAAATTGTCTTGTGATGGGGGGTTTCATTGACAGCTGGATAGCGCTTGCTAGATGGGGCACATGGGTTCCAAAACCCATTGAAAGGAGAGAGGCTGGGGACAGATATCTGTACTGGGTGGTGCAGGCTTCTTGTGTGAGCCAGAAGCACCAGTTCCACCTGTGCCTCTCTCCACTGTGGAATGTCAGAGTTAATTTTTGATTC
>SCPV02074441.1:0-13155 GCA_004028625.2 Cuora amboinensis
GCATAAACTGCAGGTTCAAATCAAGTCTCTGGAACATCCCCCGCTGGCTTGTGTAGAGCTTCAGTTTGTAGCAAAGTCCCTCCAGAGGTAAGAAGCAGGATTGAAGACAAGATGGAGATGATGCATCAGGCTTATATAGGCTTTTCCAGGTGTAAGAATCTCTTTGTTCTTACTGTGGAAAATCCCAGCAAAATGGAGTCTACAGTCACATGGACAAGTCTCTGCATACCTTGCTGAGTCACAAGGCGTGTCTGCCTTCTCTCCATGGGTCAATTGTGTAGTTGATGGTCCTTAATGGGCCATCAAGCAGGTTAAGCAGAGCTAACACTAGCTTGTCTGGGATGCTTCCCCCAGAAGCACAGCACCAACTTGAAATACAGACAGCATAGAGCCAACATTCATAACTTCAACTAAAAATGATACAGACATACAGACAGCATAATTATAACCAGCAACCCATAACCTGGTCTTAGACACCTTATATGACCCCCTTTACCTAAGATTTGGTGCCACTGCAGGACCTTGGTTGCAACCCATGTTCTATATGGTCCCAATTTATATCAATAACGTCACACCCCCAACGCAAAATTGATGCAGGAAGGGATGACAAAACATCGCTGACTGCATCCCAAGAGCCCCCCCTCCTTGAGTCTGTCTCACTACAGCTAGTGTTGGGCTAGAGGCCGTACCAGTGTATAACAGAAATGGTTTATCAAAATCATGTTCAATAACGTGAATGAATCTCTTTACAAACTCAAGGTATAACTTGGTTAGCTTTTGCAGCAGGGTTCCTGTATGTTTTATGTGATCTTGCCAAGAGCTAAAGAAAACAGCTACTTTAGCCATACCAGCTCTGGCCAATGTTTGGAACCCAATTAACATTAAACCAATGTAGATATTGATGTTGTTCTTAGTACAGGAATCTTGGCATTTAGCCATGAAAGCAATATGGTCGTGTGCCTCAGTTTCCCCTTTCATACAGCACAGCAGGTCTGGAATGTATTTTCCCCTGTGAAAAGTTCCAATACTGTTTACAGGCATTAACTGTGAAACATCAGTATAGCAAGGCCCTTTAACATAAAGTGTGTTTTCATGTATTCCTTTCAACATGTTCAAGGGATTTTCCAAAAGATTAGGCACATTGTACATTTTTACAGTTCTTGGCAATAGCAACACATTAGTTACAAAAATTAGCATTAACAATAACAACAAATTCATTGCAAGTGTCCATTTACAATCATGTTTGTCATGCCACACCCTTGGCTCAATACCATTGGAGTTTGGGCATTTTAGGGTTAATCTGTGGCTTTCCTTTGCAAAATTCAGTCTTCTTTTTCCTTCTTGTCCTGCAGGATTAAACCCTGATTTCACTTGCTTAACAGAATTTACTGGCTGATGGGGTGGTCTCTCTTTGCTAACAGCTATTAGCAAGTCTTTCTTCTCCCTGCCAGCCAGGTAATTTGCATTAACACAGACACTAGCTTTTAACTCCTTAGCTGCCATGGATTTCAAGGCTGGACTTTGTTTTACAGAGATATCACACAAATCCAAATAGTCTGAGGGTGAGAGCTGGCTTGCTCTACCCTGCATCCTTAAGCGTTCAGCCCTAAAACTGTTCTGCTCTGAAACACCAGTTACTGAATCTGTCCTTAGATCCTGAAGCACAGACTGCTCACTCACAGAATTAGCATGGAGACAGTCCTGTCCCAACACCATTGTCTTCCCAACAAGCTGGTCCCAACAGCCTCGTGGTTATAGGGCTGTTCAACTTTGTTAACAGCTTCTACTCCACCTGAGACCTTTTCAAAGCTGCCCACACTGGATCTCTCAAAAGGAAAGTCAGTGGATCCATTCACAACAGAAAATTTCTGGCTGTTAGGAACAGAAACTTCCTTGATTAAATCACTTTTACACCCTTCAGTTGCAGTAAAACGCCTGCACAGGCTACCATGAGGATTCCTTTCCTCAGGAGCTTTTCTAAGCAGCAATTCACCCCTCACAGAAATTCTGCCCTTCCCTGCTTCACCTAGGGCTTGCTCTAAAGGAACACTTTCCTGAGCAACCACAGATTCTTTCTGGGTCTTACTTACATTCATAATCACCTCAGGCCCATCAGGCAGATCTCTACACAATCCCCTTTCAGGCAAACTTATAGACTTTCTAGATAACCGGTTAGAAGCACTCTCCTTTCCTTGGCCATGAACCAGTTCAGGAATCTTTTCCTTCTTGCTACAAGTTGTCAAACTGTCAGTAAGTAACACAATTAAATCACCTTTTTGCTCCCCTTGTGTCCTGGCTAGGGTATCACCCTGATCAGACAGAGTTGCTACACCCTTTTCCAACCACACATTAGCAACTGGCAAACTACAAGCACCAGAATTGTCTGTTCTCTGGGATTTTGCTAAGACACTAACTGGATGCAACCTAGTTACAGTGCCATTTTCCCCAGCAGACACAAACTTAGGACCATTCCCTTCCTGGGCTTTAGCTGTATTTACAACCAACTCCGAGATAACTGAATCACCCTCAACCATCACAGGCTGAAAGGCACCTTCTGCCTGCTCCACAGACATAGAAAAGCCGGAGACACATTCTCCTTCACCAGACACACAGCTTGGGATCTCATTTCCCTTGTCCCAGCACACAGGGCTGTTCACAGACAACCGCTTGGAGACCGAGATAGCTTCCTTCATAGGCAAGTCAATACCCCTGACAGAGACAGGCACATTCCCTTCACTGTCACATTTCTCCACACAGGAAACAGGTAAGGGACAGGGACACTCATTTTCCACTATCCCTCCCTTCCCAAACTGCTGATTAGACAAAGCCATCAGCTCACAAGGCTGCCTAGGCTCCTCCAAACTTTCCCTACCAGGCACATTGCCTCTCCCAACAGATAAGCTGCTGCTTTTTTCACTACACTGAGCTACTTCCAGCAAATCACAGTTACCCATTTCAGGTTTACTTTTACAAGCTGCACTAGCCAACATTTCATTACCCATTACAAATTTACCCTCTCCTTCCTTAGTTAGGGCTTTAACCTGACCATCTACTTTAATCTGCTCCTGAGAAACATTTTCCTCATCCATGAGATCTTTCTGCTCTTGATCTAACTTCAGATTCACTTCTGAGACATCAGACAGACATTCAGAAACTTCACTCACAGACATACTGCTTCTTGGCACAGACAAATCTTTGGAGCAACCCACCTCAGGCAAATCATTGCCCACAATAGACACAGGTTTAAGATCATTCCTCTCCTGTGACTGGCTACCTGGACTGAACAAAGCTTTAACAGTTTCCCCAATTAAAAGATCTTTAGGCAATAACTTTCTGACGCCAGCTATCACTTCATGCTGAGCCCCATTCCACTCAAGGTGGATTCTGGCTAAAGGCACACGGACAGTAAACTCACAGAGAATCACAACATTCACACTCTGATTTGGTAAATAATCTTCCTCTTTGACCAGATCTGCTTTAACAAGAGTGATGTTAGAAGCCATAATTTGCCCTAAACAGCTTTTACCATTGACTTTTACACTCTTGTCTGAGAAAAACTCAGTTCTCGCTTTTTGTTTGGGTGCAGCAAAATCAAATACTTTATTATTTCTCCAGTAATTACAATGGAGGGAGAGAGTGCCATAGGACACAGGGTCACCCCAGTCCCGGACAGGTCTCTCAACTGGTAAACAATTACAGCAAGCCTTTATACCTTTGTTACAGACAATTTCTAGCAATAATACAGACGGTAAAAAGCAACAAATACATTTTGTTTATACATAAGCCTTTCTGCTATCTTATTTGTCTCACTCCTAAGAAAAGCAAGCCTGCATATTTGGTTAGACTGTTGCAAGGTCGTAATAACTTTGTACACAGTTCTTGTCCTCTCGCCTCGCACTATCCTTGCTTCTACAAGTCTCACGTCATTAGGGTTACAGTATGGCCTGACTCTTGCTAACTAACTGACATGCAATAAAATCCCCTTCAAATCCTTATTAATTCTTTCCCTGCTTCCACACTCCCCCCTTTTGTACTTCTAGTACAACAAATATTTTCAAATCTCTATTTGCATTAATTCATGGATTTCAGATTCTACATCAGATATTTCAACCTTAGGTATTTTGATTGGATGTAATGACAATGCATGATTAGCATGAACATGAAAGGTATTGCTAATATTACGTTTTTTCAACAACAACAACAACATAATCCTAAGTTAACTAACAACACTACAAACAATAACTTTCCCATAGGAATAATATAATAGGGCTGTTGTACAATTTTGGTTACAAAGCACAAGACATCATACTTAGTACATAAAGTAGACACTCTATAAGCTGTATGAAAGGCATTCTTTTCAGCTTGATATATATTCTGAAGCATGTGAATTTGCCCTTGCAATTCAGAGATTCTTTGAACCTTTGGTAACAATGAAAGCAAATTTTGAAACCGATCAGGCACTACTCTAGTCCAATTAAAATATACCTGAAATCTAAGAGCTACTTGCAACATTCCATCTGCAGGGCAGGAAATGATATGATTGCCTGCAGCAGTGGTAAGATTAATATGTATATCTTGCAATGTGGTGGCTTTAACGTACACACAGCTATCATTAGCTTGAAAAAGTGGGTGACCCATCAGGGTAGTTCCTTGTCCTCCACCCTCTCAGCAAATATTATCATAAACAGTGACAACTTCCCCTGGCTTCAGTTTATAGATACACTGAGCTGTGGTGGTTCTAACGGCCAAAATGTCCATTGACTCTCTATTCTTATCCAAAATGTCAGGTGTTATTCTAGGGGTACTGTCTAGAAATCAGTTAGGTATACCAGGTGGTCTAATTTTCCAGATGTCTTGGTAAATAATTACAGTCCCACATGCATCCTCCCCATGGACCCGGCAGGATTCGGTATGTGGGAGCCCACACACCCCTAACCAGTCCAAGTGCTTGGAAGGAGCACTGTAAATGTTCACACTGCCATCCAGAAAGTGTCCAAGTATGTTTCCATGACCATAAATCAGATGGTACTCCTGATGTGTCTGTAAGGGCAGTGGGCCAAGTTTGGTCTAGATCCCACTGCAATGCCTTCCCAGCCTCAGTGATATTCAATACCATCTCTGTCAGTAACTTCTGGGTCATAGAACTAAGGGTGGAAATGACATGTAACTCACCAACTCCAGCCTGTACTTAAGATAGCTGAGTTTCAAGAATAAGGCCAGTAGCCTTTTCTAGTTGGCCCAATTTCTTATCATGTTCTTGGCTTTTAAGATATTGGCCCTAGCCCACAGGGATCTGCTCAATTCTCTTTCTGTCCAGAGGAAATAAACCAGGCTTTTTTGTTGTGCTAATCTAATGGCAGCCCCTTGTGAGCAATCTGGGTATGTAGAAGTGATTTGAAAACCTGATAAGGGCAATGTCATTTAAAATCCAATTAGGGAGGGCAATACATACTGAAGGATTTATCCAAAACACAGGGCACAGCCTGTAGATTAAACCCCAAAATCCAATCAATACCACATTCCCAAGCATGGTTCCCACAAAAATTTTTTTTTCTGCCAATGTATAATTCTTTGTTTCTTCACCAGGGTCAGTTCTTAATGTTCTTTTTAGTCAGGAATTCCTGGACTTTGGCAATGTCAGTGGAGTGAGTGTATCTTCTTCTTTCCTGAAGCAGTCATGGTTCAGCATCCTACAGGGGAGATTACCAGGACATCATCCTGTAATGATTTTGCTTCTTCTAGAAAAGTTTAAAGGCACAGTAGTTTGTCAGTGGACAAGGGAGAGGTTACAAGCACATCACCTTGTCCTTTTTCCTGCTGTTCAGAAGCACAGTAGAACTAGAAGAAAGAATAGGCTAATTATCAGTAGGAAAATTCTTCTGATGTGGAGGGGTCTTTTTGCAGTGAGAATCATGGGTCCAAGCAGTCAGTCTTTGGCACTTCACAGCGGTGTTGGTAGTCAGCAGGACTTGGAAAGGGCCTTTCCAGTGTGGAGCCAAGGCAGTCTTTCGTTGATGGATCTTTATGTAGACCCAGTCTCCTGGTTCCAACGAGTGGCAAGGTTGCACAGGATCCTTCAGTAGTGCTTCCTTCACCTGTGTATAAAAGACTTAGCACATTTCATTAGTGCCTGACAATACTTAAGCATTATGTTATCCGTCAGATGAATGTCCATCTGAGCTGGGGTTAGTGGGGGTGCAGTTGGTAGTCGCATTGGGTGTCCTGTCAAAATTTCATGAGGGCTGAGTCCAGTCTTTCGATTGGGAATGGCTCTCATACTCATCAGTGCCAAAGGAAGGGCATCTGGCCACCTTAAGTTTGTTTCAGCACAAATCTTGGCCAGTTTATTTTTTAAAATCCGGTTCTGGCGTTCCACTGTTCCAGCAGACTGTGGGTGGTGAGGGCAGTGAGCTGCACATAACTCCTTTACAATCTGTCCAGTAAAATGAGTTCCACGATCACTGTAGATACTCACAGGGATGCCAAAACGTGGTACAAAATCTTTAAGCAAAATTTCACAACAGTCCTGACATCTGCTTTCCTGCAGGGAAAAGCTTCAACCCAATTGGTAAATACATCAACTAAAACTAATACATATTCATAACCACAACATTTAGACATTTAAATAAAATCAATCTGAATATTTACAAAAGGTCCCCAAGGAGGAGGGTGGGCTGCCTGCTGCACACCAATCTCGTTTAACTGCAGCAACCATCCCCCCCTTTCCTTGGTAGTCAGCCAAATCTTAGCCGTGAGCGGTGTCCTAACCTTGACTGGGGCCATTACTGTTATACAGTACATTAGTCTTATTATTCAATGTATGCCACATATACCCTTTCACTAAAATAACTTTATTACAGAACTTTGGAACAACAAGCCAGGACAAGCACACCCACTTTGAGAAGTTCACTTAATATAACCTCTAGTCCAATAGCTTTCCACCATCCCAAGCCCTCTGGCTAGAAGTCCGAGGTAGCCAGAAGGATCCCCTGTACAATATGGGGAGTGGGTTAACTTTTCATGTCCTTGCTTCCAAAGACTGTTGGTATGCAAATTTTAACAACAATTCTTAATTAAAAGATTTGGCCAATGTAGTTTCTTTCTCTTACTTAAGAAAATGTATTAGACTTTAGTATATCACATTTTTCTGATGTAACCAAACACTTTGTATTCTAAGTTGAACAAAACAAGTATCTGCATTTCAATCCAACACTTCCGCTTGATTTCAAATCAGACCATCTCATGAAAATATTAAACACAACAATTCTGGCCACGAGACAAACACCACAAGACAGAACATAGAACACACAACATAATTTTGACTGTGCCAGTAAATCATGGTGCGTTGAATGGTGTGCAGCTGGCATTAGTTTTCTTTGATTATCTGAAAGACAAAAACAGAGGTCTACCCCTTCTGGGCAGTCAATCATTACTTAAAATATACAAATACTCTTGTTGATTTCAGGCAAAATAGAGGAATTACCCCAAATTTCTCGTATGTGTTTCTTAGACAGCCCTGGTTTCAGCGGCCTCTACCTTATCAGTTAGTTAATTTGCATTAACACATGCTTTCTGGCTTGTTTTTTTTACTTTTAACTCCTGCTTTTAAACACTGAAAGAAAACATCACCACTTATAGTGCCTTCAGAGCCTAATAAAATTTTCATTACATAACACTGTATACATTCTTCAACTAATTTAACAAAATTGTTCATAGCCAAATGATTGCAATGTAATAATTTCTTTGCCTGAATTTATTTACAAACATTTCAGACACCAAAAACTTTTCTCTTTAGCATTTTTACAAAGTTCAACTGCTGTTCCCTCCAGCAACTACAGAGTCAACTTTTCACTTTCCTTAAAAATCACTTGCTTGTCTCCCAACAGTCACTTTTATCAACTTAAATCACCATTCCAAATATCCTCCTGAGTATTTGAAATCCTCATGCTTATATTCACTTACTCCTTCTTTCCACTACACCCTCAAAAGTTTCCAACCTGTTCTCCAATCTCTCTGTCTGTTGCCTGCCCGCCTGGGCCCGATCCTTCTTTTCTCGCTGAGCCGTCCCTTCCATTGGCACCAATTTGCTCCACTACCAGTTTAGCTAGGAGGGTGGGCTTCTCAATTAGCCCCCACCCTTCTGGTCTTTTCCCTAAAACATTTCTACTCACAAGACTACCCGAGTCCTCCCTTGTAAGGCTTGCCACCTGGGCAAAAATACATGGCCATTGGGTAAAGGACATTTACTTAACATATAATCCAAACCACTTTAGGGGGTCTACCCAGAGACCCACCCATTTGTCTGCTGACACTTAAACAGAAAAGAAAATTACACAGAAAGCAGAGAGAATTACAGTCTAAGCCAGATTTTCTACTTCTATTACATTGTCTGTTACAGGGGGCGGGACAGAAAGATCTCAATACAACCTCAGAGCTTCATCGCACACATGGCTTCCACTCTGAGGAATTACGAACGAGAAGTTCAGTTCCGCTCACACACCCAACGCCCAAATGAACAGAGCAGAAAAACAACAGTAACCGGTTAAACAAAACAGCACAAAACCAGATAGAGTTTCCTTATTCTATTAGGCCTTACCTTTAATCATACTATTCTTAACATATAACAAGGGTAAAATAACAAGGGTAAAACAGATAGATGGTGTAAATTCTGCAGGGCTCCCCCATTCTTAATTGCTCACCAAACTGTGACAAATTCCTGTTACCAATTTATCCCTCATGTCAGGTGATCAGACTGACACTGCAGGAGGTTGGGGGAAGAAAACACACCATATAACCAAATTTTAAAGCTTCATTAAAAATAATAAAACAACAATGGAGAGTGTTGGGAACGCTCCCACATCACTCAGGAAAAATCTGAATGCCCCAAGCCTTAAGCCACTTTAATACTCACACATGTCTCACTGGAAAGTTAAGCTTTGCAAATATAATTCCAATTCTGTAACTTGTACTGCCTTTGGTTTGCCTCCATCTCTATTTTTCCACATCAGCTGAGGCTGAAAGCAGTTTTTTCTTTGCACTTAGCATAGTCTGCGCTGATTCTTGACCTTGAACACAAAACAACTTCTCCTTATCTCTGGGCTAAGCTGAATTTCAAATTAACCCGTTCCTAGACAAATTGCTCACACTGTGTCAGAGGCTTTCCTTTGGTGATCATATATCCTCTGAGATATATGATCTTATCTAGATTGAAGATACCTTCTAATGGGCACTGTTTAGATGGATTTTCACGCATGTGAAGATTCCAATTCTCTAAATACCTGCAGGTTTTAGGATCATAATGTACGTACATGTAATATGCTGGGGTACCCTTAGGGGGTGAGGTGGAATGTTTAGACTGTCCCTTACCCATTTTCCACTTATACACACAGAGAGGGTGCCCTGTCCGCGCTAGCAGCTCAGAAACTAAGGATCTTTCCCTATAGGGCACTCACACAGGAGAGACTAACGAAAATGACCACGACTCTCCTACACCTCTGTGGGATTGCATCATCCCTACGCTGCCTTGGTGGAAAGTTACAGCAGCAGCACATCAAGAACAGAGCGGTTAGATAAAGTTGTTATGAGAAAGTTGGGAGCTAGCCCGTGGGAGGCAAACGCCAGGTGGCCTAGCTGGGATCGGTTTCAAGGTGATAAACAAGACCATAATCACATGAATTGCATGGGAAATGGGAAACCAGTAAGCAAAGGGCCATGCGTGTGAAAAGCGTGTGTATCAGACAAAGAACCAATCAGCAGCAATGTGATGCTGGTGTGTCTGACGTTTGCTAATATGGAGAAGTCTATATAATATGATGCATTGTACTTAATAAACGACTCTGCTACCAATCACATTGGTTGTTGGGCTTTGTCCATGCCCGCACGAGACGCACTGAGATGCAACAAATGGTGACCCCGACGTGATCCGAATCGGATTGAGTCGTTGTCCTGAACCAGGCGGAAGAGCCGCGGCAGGAGTGCTGGAGAAGGGCCAGCTCCTGGGCGTCCGAAAGAGAGGCGCATCTGAGCTCAGAGGTGAGCGGCTAAAATTATGGGTACCGCTGCATCAGCGGAAGAAAAAACGGTGCATGAATATTTGAGACGCATCGCGGAACAGCAGGGAGAAAAGCTCCCCTCTGATACGTTGTCCCGCCTGCTGCGGTGGGGACAGAGAAGGGGACTTTTCGTTAAGCCGAGTACAATCTTTGATAAAACTGTCTGGGAGCGGTTAGGCTCCGAGCTTTGGGAGTCGGTGACTCAGGACGATAAGGAAGCCTTCTCCCTGAGTCAAGTATGGAGTAAAACAAGGAAGATAGTAGACACTCTCGCAGCCGAGGCGGGAGTGCAGGCGGCCCTTTATGAGAATTTTGGGCACAGGACAAGAAGGTGCTCTGCTGGAAGCGAGCCCTGGACGGGAAGATGTTGGAGTGCACGGCACAGGCAGAGGCTCATGCCGTGGCCCCGGAGGTCGTTTTGGACCTACAAGCAAGTAAGTTGTTTTGGCAGGAACCTGGAGAAGGCGTCCTATGCTGGCTGGTCTGAGCCTGGGACAATGCCGGGAAAACTGTTATGCTTCTCCGGTAGGAGCTGCAACAGCTGGGTGTTCTGACACAGGATGCACAGATTAAAAGAAGCCAAGCAGGGAAGGAAAAAGAACAGAATGAGTTAACCGAAGAAAGCTCATTCTGTTCTGGCCCCAGTCAAGGACATACCGCTTACAGCTAAAACCTGGTGGACAGCCAAGAAAAAGGGGGGCTTGACTGGGCCCAAAAAGCTATGAGAGCTGCAAAACCCTGCCAGGCACTAACGGAATGTGTTAGCTGTCTCTTCTTACAGGTATGGAAGAGCTGCCCAAAGACCCTAGCAGCCCTGCCACTCCTTGGAAGCAGAGGCTGACTGCCTGGCCCCATGATTCTTACTGCAAAAAGACCCCTTCACATCAGGAGAATTTTCCTACTGATGATTAGCCTATTTCCTTTTCTAGCTTTACTGTGCTTCTGGACAGCAAGAAAAAAGGACAAGGTGACGTGCTGGTTAACCTCTCCCTTGTCCCCTGGCAGCCCCCATTGTGTCACTGGATTTTTTTTGAAAAAAGCAAAACCACTACAGGATGATGTCCTGGTAATCTCCCCCGTAGAAGCTGAACCACAACGGTGGTGGAAAAGAAGAAAAAACACTCATATCATTGACATTGCCAAAGTCCAGGAATTCCTGACTAAAAGGACATTTAGAACTGACCCTGGTGAAGAAACAAAGAATTGTACACTGGCAGGAAGAAATTTGGGACTCCTGCTGAGAAATGTGGTATTAATTGGATTTTAAGGTTTATTTTACAGGCTGCGCCCTGTGTTCTGGAGAAATCCTTCAGTATGTATTGCCCTTCCTAATTGGATTGTAAATGATATTGCCCTTATTCATTTTTTTATTGTTGGAGCTCCACTAACCCAAGTACAGACTGGAGTTGGTGAGTTACATGTCATTTCCGCCATTAGTTTTAGGATCCAAAGGCTACTGGCAGAGATGGTATGGGCTATTACTGAAGCTGGGAAGGCATTGCAGTGGGAGCTGTACGTTTAAAATCCTGAATGACCAGCGGATGGCCATTCGGAGTGATTTTGGGCACCAGGATGGCCCACTGCCCTTACTAATACATCAGGAGTACCATTTGATCTGGGGTTGTGAAGACACACTTGGACACTGTCTGGGTGGAAGTGTGAACATTCGCAGTGCTCCTCCCCAGCATGTGGACCGGTTGGGGGGTGAGGGCTCTCACATACCGAATCCTGCCGGGTCCATGGGGAGGATGAATGTGGAACTGATTACCCCAGCTTTCTAGAGCTTGATTGCTTTTTGTTTTCAAAGTTTGAGAAGACCCAGCCAAAAGTTTGTTGAGTATTCTCAAAGGGGGGAGTTGTAGGTTACTAGGTATAAATCTAGGTAATTTGGGAGGACGGCTTTGGGTCTATGTGACCCAAAGTACCTTTATGTAAAGTGCTTTGTTAGTCTTACTAGATTTTGTAATTCTTTGTGTTATGTGCTGATTATTGGTAGCTGCAAGGCTGCGTGATATTAGATGTAGCCTATATTAAATAAGATAGGCGGAAAGCAGATGCTGTAATTAAAGTTTATGCCCAGAATAGAAATGGTTCAGTGAGAAAAAGGATCGGGCCCAGGCGTGCAGGCAACAGACAGAGAGCTTGGAGAACAGATTGAAATGCAGATACTGGTTTTGTTTAATTTAGAATACAAAGTGTTTGGATATATCAGAAGAAAAATGTGATATGCTATAGTTTAATATATTTTTTTTAAGTAGGAGAGAAATTTTATTGGCCAACTTTTTTATTTTGGAATGGTTATTAAAATTTGCATACCAACAGTTTTAAAAAGCAAGGACATGGTTGTAAAAATTTTGAAGGTGTGTGTTGTATAAATTTATTTGATTATTTGCATTTTATGTATGCGTTGCTTTAGCAATTGCAGGATAATATGTATAAGCTTACGCGTGATTATAATTCTTTGTGGGACTGGCTTAATGGCTTTGGCTGGCCCACTTGGGTTATTATTTTTTTTCTCCATATGGGAATAATTGCGTTAGGAGTTGTTTTTGTTTTTTTATTTGCTTACCCTGTTTTGTACGCCTTTTGCAATGAAGTTTGGAGAGGTTTATTGGAGGTCTCTTTAAGAAAAAAGGGGGAGATGTGGGATATACCATCCCTATGCTAACCTGATGGCTGGGAATGTGGAAAGTTACAGCAGTAGGCCTCAAGGACACCAAGGCTAGATGAGGCTACGAAGCAGATATAAGCCAGTCATAGCCAGACAGGGGCCTTTCTGGCTGGCTTCCACTTGCTAGAAAGCAGTAAAATACGCTTGTTGCAAGGGAGCCTGGAACGTTTTGTTGAGACTTTATTTAAGAAAAAGGGGGGAGAGTGGGATTGCATCATCCCTACGCTGCCTTGGTGGAAAGTTACAGCAGCAGCACATCAAGAACAGAGGGGTTAGATAAAGTTGTTATGAGAAAGTTGGGAGCTAGCCTGTGGGAGGCAAACACCAGGTGGCCTAGCTGGGATCGGTTTCAAGATGATAAACAAGACCATAATCAGATGGATTGCATGGGAAATGGGAAACCAGTAAGCAAAGGGCCATGCGTGTGAAAAG
>SCPV02074448.1:0-10720 GCA_004028625.2 Cuora amboinensis
TTTGTTTCACTTTAAATTATTTTGTCAGAAAAACAACAAAATATTTTTGAAAATTTTGACCAAAATTGTTTATTTGAAATTTTTTCATTCAAATAAAACTGGAATTTCAGCCAGGGCTGCTCACAATGTAGAAAGACTGAATATTCATTGTTAAGGCTCAATTCTGCACAGTGTGAAAATGCAGCTTCAGACCCCACTTCTGGCCCAGTCTGCTAACCAGCTCCCATGACCCAGGAGGGCACAGTAAGGGTGTTTGGGGGCAGAGTGGTCATATGGCAGGAGGAGGGAGGGAGGGAATATGTGGGGAGAGGCAGCTCAGGAGCCCTATAGATGGGGCGCAGGAGTCAGGCAGGGAACATACACTGCTGGGAGTCAGGGGAGAGGACTCCTGCTGCTGAGGGTCTGTGTGTCGTGTTTCCCCTACCCCCCACCAGTTTCCTTGGCAGAGTCACTGTCCTGGGACTCCAGGCTGGGCCCGACACTGGCAGAGCCTGGAAACTGCCTTAGTCTCCCCATGCACCTTTCCCTCTCTGTGTCCAGGTGGTCACCCCGTGGACTCCCTGGACTCCCACCTGGTGCTCTCTGCCCCACTCACAGGGCTGGCTTTTCTCCCTATCATATCCAGCTGGGCCAGGACCGTGTAGATTTGCTGGAGTCCCTCTTGGGGCAATGTGCAGCTCTGGGGCTGTGAGGCCGGCATGGCCCAGCCAGGGTTTAAAACAAGCGTATGGGCCTGTGGCCCTCAGAAGGGCAGCAGTGGGCCCGGTGGGCTGCAGAAGGTGACTGGGAAGTTGTGGGGAGAGGAACAGGAGTCTGGGGGAGCCCTGAGTGGCAAGTGCTGGCTGCAGAGCAATGGGGAGCAGCCCTTTGACACTGTATGAGGGGTCCCTGCAGAGTCTCTGTATGTGGTGGGTGGGGGAGGAGTCCCTCAAATCCCCTGACAGGGTGGTGGGCAGACAGAGAAACAGCAGCACTTAGCAGCTCCAAGGAAACTGGGGGCAGCCTGGGCCCCAATGAGCTGGTCCCCCTGGGCCGTGCTGCAGAGGTGACTGGTTCAGAGCCCTCTCTGCACAGCACCTTGTTCACATGGAGAGCGCGCTCTGAATCCCCATGGGCGTCCCTGCCACTGGGGCGGGGGAGCGCTGTGGCCGCCCCATGCACAGACCTGCACCGAAATCACAGCCACTGTGAGGGAACCTGTTGTGGGTGTTGTGGAGCGAGTCCATGTGTGGACGCGCCGAGCCTGGCACTAAACCAGATGGAGCTGATGGAGCTAACGTTGGGTGTTACCCACTGCAGCTGGAAGGACTGGAGACCCTTGGTTCCCAGCCAGGCCTGGCCACTGCCAGCCCTGCCCCAGAAGAACAGACCCGGTTCTAGGGAACTAGCTGGGTTGGTCGGTGTCGCTTTGTGGCCAACCAGCCCCAACAACCCCTGAGTGTGAAGCAGGGTCACTTTCATTCTTTCAAGCATCTCGGGGTGATTTTCAAACAGGCACACTCTGCTGCCAGTGAATTCGATGGAACACCTTGCTTTGGCAAACCCCTTCCTTAAAGTGTCTCCTAACCCCCAGATCCCACCCCAACCAGGGAGTTCATCCTTCCCTGGCCTTTTCAAAAAATCCTCCACAACAGACTGAAACTCCCAGCATCAGGAGAGCTGAGCTACTCAGCTGCCAGCCCTTCAGTGAGGCAGAGAAGGGTCCCAGAAAGAAAACAAGATGGGAGAGGCAATAATCTCCTCCTACCTTTGATCCCTTGGTAGAGACGCAGCTGGAAGCAGTGAGACAATGTGATCAGAGACGAGGACACATTTTCTCGTGGGCAGAAAGAGAGAGAGAGAGAGAGAGAGAGATCGAAACTGAGCGTCACTGCCCATATTTATCATTATATTGATGCAGACCCTGTCCCCATAGCCCAGCCCAGCTCTCTCCTCCATGAGCCCCACTGACTGCCCCTGGGAGCAGTGTGGCCAAGTGTGATGATTTTAGTGACAATTTCATGGCATTTCATGTTCTACGTAAAGACCCAGGTCTGAGAGTCAGGGGCTTCACTGAGAATATCGGCTTCCATTAAAAAAAAAAGCGTTAATTTATAACCATGTTTGCAGAGAAAAGCCTGAAAATGTGACCTGAGAGACCCCCAAAGATCAAATCCCCCCAGGCAAAGACCCCACACTGGTGACTGGTTGGAAATCCCATGAGTTTTAAGCCAATCTCAAGATTGTTGGGGTGACTCAAGTGCTGTGAAAGCTTGGGGCTGGGGACCCTGTGGGAGGAAAGGTTGCCAGGGCAGACCTTTGTCCAGAGCTCTATTTCCAGAGTTCTTAGGACCTGATTCAGGAAAGCACTTACACACGGGCACAGGCGTAAGGGCCCTTCCTGACTAGAGGATGCCTTCCTGAACTGCGACGTTAGGTACCTGCATATTCCATCCATCCGTCCCAGATTGTGACCATCTAGGGGACAGGGGCTGTCCCCTTCATTACTGATCTGTACAGCGCCTGGCACAGTGGAGGCCTGATTCCTGACTGGGGTGCCAAGGTGCTAATGCAATAGAAATAATTAATCACAATGATAATCCCTTTCATCATCTCTTTGATTTTTCTCTCCAGCCAGCCTCCCAAAAACACAATTTCACTGTGTCTTTGATCATCTCTCTCCTCCCATCCCAGCAGACACCCTGGATACAGGGGATCTAAGGGATTGTCTCTGCCATGTCTGTGTGTACATTTGCTAACATGGCTTGGCCTCACTGTCATACCCACCTTTCTTTCCCAGCAGATAAAACACCACAGCCAGAACCAGGACGACAGGGATTGTAATTCCGAACATGAGCTTCAGATCTGTCCCTAGGAAAGAACCTTGATGTGAATGGTCTCTCCAAGCAGCCACCGGCAAGTCCTCACTGGCTGGAGCTGACTGAGTCCTGTGGTAACTGATCCCTAATGTCCTCATTAACATGCCCGGGGAACTCACCATGGGGTTATCTTCAGGGCGACGTTATTGGCTGTCCTTTGTGAGTAAAGTTCGTTGAGGTTTTTCCAGAAAAAAAAATTACCAATTTTTTTTTATCAAAACACAGTTTATCTGAAATAAAAAACTTTCCCCAAAACAATTCACATGCAAAGACCTTCTTAGTCTTTCCACAAACATAATTTTGAAATGAAAGACAAGATTTAGTTTAGTTTTGAATTGACAGTTTTGTCTCATTTTGGTTCCGAAACCCCCCAGAAAAGGAAACTGTCTAGTCAAAATGAGGCCAAATGAAAAATTTTTGTTCAGCTTTCCCATCACAAGTTTTGAATGAAATAGTTTTCTTCACAATCTTTTGTGGCAACAAATCTGGATTTCCCCCAAGCTCTCAGGATGAGCTCCTCAAGGCAGGAAACATCCCTGTGGGAACTGCCCTGCTTCAGGGAAGCATCACAATTTGAGACAGCACCCAGGTACAAACTTAACTTCAAACAGCCATTTTAAGGATTGTAGCAGGTGCTTAAAGTTAAGCACATACATAGGTGCTGTCCTGGATATGGTTGGATTTGAGCACACGCTTGAGAGCTTTCCTGAGTGAGGGCCAGAGATCTGTACAGCATGCAGAGACGTGTGCAGAGCTGGTCTACAAATACCCAGTGGATGAGTTTTCCATCAGAAAATGCTGTTTCTTCAAAATCAAAATATTTTGACAAGGCTCTTCAATCTTTCAGAATCGAAATGTTGCTGAATTTCTGTTCCATGCAAAATCTGAAATTTTGACTTTTCATCCTGATTCAGGATTTCTCACAGGACAGAAATTCCATGTTCCCAGCAGCTCTTGAGGCACAGATAAACTTAGTGTCGCTCTAGCAGGAATCACTAGGCAACGCTGTTACTAAACCATTTTTCCTTGCCATACAAGCGCTGCATGCAGCCTTTGCAGGCATACTCCTTGGGTGCTGGTCTGTTGATGCAAGTGCTTTGCGGGGAGCTGGGCCAAACAGCCAGGTTGGGGCTCTGCTAAAGTCAGTTCCTGGGACACGGTTGCTGCCTGGGAACCGGGTACTAGTGCTGGGCTGTGTGTTTCCTCTACATCCATCACCACGGTGATCACACTCAGACTGGGGGTTGCCCAGCCCAGGACCCACCTTCTCCTAAATAGAGTCCCCAGAATAAAGAAGAACTTCAGAAGCATTTACCTAGTGGGGGGGAACTTCCAACATTGCCGCTGCTGGAGTCATCACCTAGACGATAAATACACAAGAGCCATCGTCACGGCGATCACACTCAGACTGGGGGTTGCCCAGCCCCGGACCCACTTTTCCCTAAATAGATACCCCAGAATAAAGAAACGCTTCAGGAGCATTTACCTTGTGGAGTTGAACCCCCGACACCGCCGCTGCTGGAGTCATCACCTAGGCAATAAATACACAAGAGATCAGAGCAGAGCATGGCCCCACTCCAGGCCCATACGCTGTCCTAGCACAACTGCACCATGGGCAATACCTGGCTGGTGTCTGTGCTGCTGAAAGGGGCCTGGGGTTCGAGTGGGTCACACACTGAATCTGAGTCAGCAGTGCGAGGTAGTTGTGAAAAGGGCTAACGTTGTGAGTAAGACACGGGAGGTCATTGTCCCGCTCTGCTCTGCACTGGTGAGGCCTCGGCTGGAGTATAGGGTCCAGTTCTGGGTGTGACACTTTAGGAAAGTTGTGGACAAATTGGAGAAAGTCCAGAGAAGAGCAACAAAAATGATGAAAGGTTTAGAAAACCTGACGTAGGAGGAAAGGTTAAAAGCACCGGGCATGTTTAGTCTTGGGAAAAGAAGGCTGAGGGGGGAACTTGAACAGTCTCCAAATACATGTCGCACTGTTATAAAGAGGACAGAGATCAATTGCTCTCAGTGCCCTCTGAAGGTAGGACAAGAAGTAATGGACTTAATCTGCAGCAAGGGAGGTTTAGGTTCCATAGTAAGAAAAACTTTCTAATGACAATGGAAGTTAAGCTCTGGAACAGGCATCCAAGGCAGGTTGCAGAATCCCCATTGTCAGAGGTTATTAAGAACAGGTTGGACAAACCCCTGTCAGGGATGATCTAGGTTTACTTGGTCCTGCCTCAGTGCTGGGGACTGGTCTTGATGAATTCTTGAGGTCCCTTCCAGCCTGACATTTCTATGATGTTCCCATCTCCCAGCTGCCAGGGCTGAGCCGTCTGAGCAGAGATGGGTGAAACATGGGGCAGGGGGCGGGGGCGGTTTCCTGTGACAAGCTTTGAACAAAGATGTTTTATTAGAAAATTTTTATTTCAGGTTTTGAAAATGGATGAATTTCAGCATTTGGATTTTTAGGGGGTTTTCATGTAATTGTTCTCACTGTGCCCTTCACCCCTCTTTCCCATGACGCTGAGTTGCTGGGCAGGGCTGAGATGGGACACACACACACACACACACACACACACACTCACATGCGCCTTACCAGTGACACTGAGGCGTTGAGCAGGGCTGAGCTGGGATCTGATCACCCAGTTCTTGCTGTCCTTGACCTCATACCCACAGGAATAATTCCCGGTGCTACTCCCAGACACCACATGGCTATAGTCGTAGGTGACTTTTCGCAATATGCCCCTCCGGGATGAAACCTCCTCCCCGTCCTTACAGAAGATGATGCGGGTGGCCTGGGCCCTGGAGAACACGGAGCACTGGAGCAGCACGGAGTCCCCTGGCCGGGCAGACGTCTGGCTCAGATAGAGGGTGGGGCCCCGGAGAGTGCCTGGCAAGGGGAATGGGTCAGAGCTGTCGGTGGTGCCCAGCGCTGTGGGTGGGGCAGGAGGTAAACGGCAGGTGGGTCTGTGCCATGTCTCAGATTTTGGCTCTGATTCCAGCACAGCTGGGCCGATGGGGGGAAAAGCTCTCTCAGGTGATCGGAAGCTTTATCAAATGTGTTAATTTGGGTTGTGTAAGAGGCTAAGGGCTCGGCTGGGCTGGGTTCCCATTCTCTGGTGCTGCGCACTCTCCTAGAACAAGAGGCCCAGTGCGGGCACCTCGCTGATGCAGCTGGGGCAGTTCAGCCAGGAGAGAGGCAAGGGGCTGGGAGCTGGGGCCATGGGAAGGTAAATCCCTTGGGGTCAAAGCTGTGGCGTTCTCTGCTTCGTAGGGCCAGTGCCCCGGGGATGGGATGGGTTGTGGACGTGACTCTCTCACCCACGTCTCATGCTGACTCCTGGACAGAGCAGAGCTGACAGGCAACACGGCTGGGAGGGGATGGTTAGGAGACTTGTTCACCCTGCTCGGATCCCACAGAGCCCCGTCCGCTGGCACCGCACTGAGCAAGGAGATGCCCAAGGGATGTGCCTGGATGCCTTGGAGACAGAGGGGTAAATGCCATGGGCACAGACAGATGGACTCACCGGGAGCTGAGCAGATCTCCTGGCTGCTGGGACTCAGCGCTGGGAACAGAAAGGAGACGTGTTCAGTACCGAGCTAGACTCTCCCCTGCTGTGAGACACCCAGAATAGCTGATGGGATCGCTGCTCCTCATATGAGTACAGGCCCCGGTTTCAGCTCCTCCCGTCCCACCAGGGGCACCCCCGCCGGCTCCATGAGGCTGTGCCAGGTATTGTGCAGAGCCCTGACCCCTGGGTCCTCTCCCAAAAACACAGATCTGGGGTTGGATCCAAGTTGTGTGACTTGGGCCTGGCTCTAAAAAGAGTCTGACCCAGAGACCCAGACCCAGAACCCCTGAATTCTGGGGGAATCCCGAACCGGAGCCCAGCTTGGATCCCATCTCAGTGTCTCTGGCCCATCAGTAAGAAGGAGCCCTGGGGCTGGACCCCAATAATCCTCCATCCCCCAATAGCAACGGCCGGCCGTGCTCTCTCTGCCTCCAGGCTGAGCCGACGCCCCATGAGCTTCCTTCCCCGAGCCCAGCCCATTCTGACTCCATGTCCCTGGTGTGGGGAGCTGGGCCCAGTGACACACGAGGGGGTTGAATACAGCCAAATGCCAGGTCCCGTCCTGTCCCGAGCACTGTGCACTGGGCCTGTGCTGGTTTGGGACAGTCCCACTCCCTCGTACATAGCAAAAGCACAAACCTCTCTGTCACTGAAAGGGATTTGCCGACAGTCAGGGCCAGGGGCTGCTCTCGGTTCTGTTTCTTCGCAATGCCCTACAAATTAGCACAGAGGTCCCAGATACTCACCGGGCAGCAAGAGGCACAGAGACAGGAGCATCAGGACAGTGGGCAGGACTGGATCAGGGTGGTAACAGCCCAGCAGCTTCTGCTCTTGATGGGGTCGGGAGGGGACAGTCTGCAGTGACTTCTGCCCCCTCTGCTCCTTACACTAAGGGGAGAGCACAATCTCCCCCGTCTCCCCCGCACTCCGTCTTAGGGCTCAGGGCAGAAGGCCCCTCTCCCTTCTCAAAGTCTCCGTCAGCCCCTCAGGACTGGGTTATGAACCCAGACTCTGTCTCTGTCTGGATCCCCGTCAAGACCGTATGGCTGAGGCAGCAGGGATGTTCTGTCCCCTCTCTGCTCTGCCCCATCCTGTCCTCACGTCTCATCATCATCGCTCCCCGTTTCCTGTCCCGTACACATACACCCCACCAGCCACAGCGTCTTTATTTAGTGCCGGAAGCCTGAGAATCAAACACACATCAAATACATCAGAAAAAACTCACCCCTGGTTTAGTAACAGAGGGGAGCACAGGCCTGGCCTGTCTGGAGGGTTTAACAATAATCATACCTCACTCATCCAGAGATGTGAAAGTGCTTTACGCAGGAGGGAAACAGATGGGTAAACTGAGGCATGGGAAGGTGGGAATATCACTGGCTCAAGGTCACCCAGCAGGGCAGAGCCAGGAACAGGAATCAGAACACCTGATTTCCAGGCCAGTTCTCTGATCACTAGGCCACGCTGCCTTTCTGTACCAGGGACCAGCGTGACAAAGGTATTAAGGCATCTAGAGCTGCAGCCAGGCGCATAGTGGGATTCACTAGAGCTCCTGGGCAGGCCGGGCACCTGACTCCTGTTGGCAGCCAATGGGAGTTAGGCACATCACTCCCTTGCACACTCTGTCAGTCGCACGAGGCGCCCGTCTGCATCGCTGGGCTCCTGAATCTGGCCTCAGGCACTGAAGGACCCAGAGCAGGGCAGAAAGGGCAGCTCCTTCTCTGTGCAGAGTGGGGCCAGGCAGCCCCCAAAACGCCTGCCCCCGTGTGTGAGCCGTGCCCTGCACGGGCGTTGGGAGGTCACTGCCAGGACAGCGGCTGTGGCCGTGTGTTGCCTGAGGAGCCCTTAGCTGTCACCTCGGGGCCACACGCTGCTGACTCCAGGGAGGCAGCACCGTCTAATCCCCAGTTGTTAGGCGAGCTGGGCTCCATCGCCCACACTGCTCCCTCGTGGGGGCGCTTGGGGCAGCCAGTTCCCACCTGTCCAGCCCCCCTTGGCGACAGGCTGTGAGCTCTAGGGCTGACAATGCTACGTCAGAGCTGAGCCCACAGCCCAGGGCTCCAGTGACTTGGGGCTATTCACCCAAAGCTCCCACCTCCCATAAACCCTCCCCCATCATGTCCCTCCCCCGTCTAATGCTGGGAACAGGCTGAGCCTTGGGGAGCCTGGGCCCAGCTGATGCCAGACACGTCCCAGTGAGAAACAGGCCCCAATTTCTGCCCAGGTGGGAGATTAACCCTGGGACAAACCACCCAGGGCAGGGGGGATTCTCCATCCCTGACGGTGTCAGAGCCAGGCTGGAACCTTCCTGGGAGAGGCTTTGGTCCCACATGAACTATTGGCTCAATGCAGGAGGTTGGGGGACTTTCTGGGCTGTCCAGGTCTGACTGGCTGAGCTAATGTCCCTTCTGGCCCTGGAAGCCAACGCTGTTTGTGTCCCAGAGTGGGGAGAGCCTGGCTGGGATGGGCCTGAAAACACAGAGCAAGTCTCAGAGACAGGATGAGAAATAGGCTGCAGGGGCTTCATTGATCTCATAGAGTGAGTGTCCCACCCCCTGCTGCGCCTAGACCCTGGGCTGAATCCTGCCTCTCTCCCCCGGCCCACCCTCTGGGCAGAATTAGACACTGTAGGACTAGAGAGTGACCAGCTGCTGCTCAGGAGAGGGAAGGGAGAGGAGAGTTGGTTCCGTGAGCAGCAGCTTCTGCCCAGCGACTCTCTGCACACCCAGTCCAGCTGCTCTGTGCAGAAAGGGAACCACAGGATGAGCTGACAGTGCCCTGAGCATCTGCAGAGTCTCCTGTGCAGACGTCTCTTCCCCCACCCAGCAGTGAGCTCTCCCCAGCCTGACCCCGAGCTAGCAGCCCAGCGGGGCGGGGGTGGGGGGGGTGTCACATGGTGTGATGTGGAATTGAAGAACCTGTCACACTGTGATATTTCTGGCCCAGCCAGTGTCCCTGTGGTTCGTTCTCTCCATCTCTGATGTTCTCCAGGGGAGCCTGACTCTGATGCCCAAGAGCTGGGGGTCTGAGCAGTGACAGAGCCGCCCTCACAGAGGGAAAGTGAGCGAGTCCCACCAGGCTCAGACCAAAAGCCCCTCGGCTTCTCCTGTTGTGATGGCACCTGAAAAGGATAAAACCATGAGGTGTTTGGGGTCTGTGAAGCACTAGGCCCCCTCTGGCCATGAGGAGCTGATCCCTAACCCAAACAGGCTCACTGGGATTACCCCTGAACGGCAGCACCCTGGGGAATCTGCCATTCTCCCTTCTGCCCTGGGCCCTACACGAGGCCCCCTGCGACCTCTTAGAGGTTAACAGGCACTGGCCTGACGGGCTGTGAAAGCTTTTTCCCTCCAACTGGGAGGATGCTGTGATGCCCTGGGACACCTGTGGGAGCCTCACACTACTGTTCTGGGGTAGAAACGGATCGGGGTAGGTGTACATGGGCCTGGCGGGACATGCACTCTCCAAGCTGTTTGCTAGCCAGACCCCAGAAAGATGGATACAGAGATCCCAGCGCTCCCGCTGGCTGAGTCTCAGAGACCAGAGAGGTCCTGCAGGAGCCCCATTGGTTGGTTCATATGTTAAATCACCCCTCTCCCATAATGGCAGCACAGAGCCATGGAGCCACCCCAGATGCATGTGACCGGCAGTACCAGGGAGCTGGAGGGGGCCTGTCACACAAAGGGAACCCAGCCCCCTCGGCCTCACTGCTGCAGCTGCCTTCAGCCCTGAAAATGAGAACAAGGCAGGGGAAACAAAATTTGAAATTTCCAGACATGTTTGTTTTCAAAACCCAAATCAACCCCAAAGATACCTCCCCCCTCGCCGCCATTTCTGAGAATCCCCCACTTTTCAGCAAGGACATTCCTGCAACAAAGCCTTTGTAAAGTATCAGAGGGGTAGCAGTGTTAGTCTGGATCTGTAAAAGCGACAGAGTCCTTTGCTACCTTATAGACTAACAGACGTATTGGAGCATGAGCTTTTGTGGGTGAATACCCACTGTTCGGATGCATGGCCCAGCTTTTGTAGCAGCTCTACCCATGAGCCCCCGGGGGCAGTGTCTGGGATATGGATGGGTGACCTGACCTTGGATAGGGGCCATACAGGGATGATGAGACCTGGAAGGAGTTCTCCTTGGAGGGTGGATCTGGCCTGGAAGGGGCTGGAGGAAGAGAGAGTAAAGTGGAAATGGGGCCTGGAGGGATCTCTGGGGCTCCAGGAATGGCCCCATTATTCCTGCAAATGCCTCTAGCTTGTGTAAGGGGACTGTTGCCCCCTTACTAACATTCAGTGGGGGTGTTT